>JAQIWS010000102.1:0-56436 GCA_034696085.1 Stigmatogaster subterranea
TTGATGGCGTCATCATTTTGAAAACCCCCCCACCCCCCCTGGTCATCAGACCGTCATCCAGACGAAAACCCCCCCCCTCCCCCTTACTGATGACGTAATATGTGAACGTCCCCTAACGAGAAAAAGTGAAAACGAAATTTAAACAATTTCTCGTTGGGTGTTTTAATCTTATTACAATGTATTAGTTTAAATGTACAGTATTTTAAATGGTAAGTTCCTTGAACACCCTTTAGGGTTAAGAATAGCGGGATATACTGTATCCTTAAAGTCACCACACCTTTTCCTTGAATATACCGCAGGTAAAACATTTACAGTTAAACACACACTTCACGTGATTACAACCCACCAATTACACGCTTCTTATTTACCCAATATAAACTTGAACCCCTTAATTTTCACAAACTTGTTTTCAAATTTGCACCTGGCTACACCATCAAACTAATTCGGATCAAGGTAAGGTGAAATGAATTCCGCGTTCATTCGGCATTCGCCCACGATGAAAAAACATCGCTAAATTTAAAATTTTCAATTTAAATTTATATTTATATCTACATAAATATGCAAATTTAAAATACCTGCCAGGTAAATTTTTTTCCTGCATTTTTCAAAAACCGTGATTTATTTACCCAACTTTAATTATTTATTTAAATTAATTTTTTCATTTATATCCGTCGTGATTAAAATTTAACAAAAAATTTTTTAATCAAATGTCAAATTTTTCAGGCTGTAAAAATGAAGACGCAACTTCACGTCACGTCAAGTCTGATCCTGATAACTTTATTTACTCGCGTTTTGGCAACTCCAACCAAGACGTTACAGGTATGTCAAATTAAGTCTTCCACACAAAACTACAGAGCAGGTCAAATAAAATAAAATCTGGCTCTGGTTTAAAGGAAGGAAGCAATTCCGCGAAGCGTAATTTGCCTTCATCGAAAGGAAACTGTTGTTTCCGTTGCTTTTGCTTGTTCGACAAAGTTTCACTTTTCTAAAGTAGTTTGAGTCAATTTAAAAGGAATTAGAGGTAATTTATTTGTTGTTATTGTGATTTTTTAGGGTAATCGAGTAGAGCGAGATTTGGCAAAAGGCGGAGCAACATCGAAAACTGGGAAATATGGACAGCAAACGATCAATGAAGATTTTCTGCAGTATTCAGTGGATGATGATGATGATGGTTATCAGATTGAGCAGGGATACGTTGATGAGAAGGATGGATTGGTAGATGAAGCTGAACCAATTGATCAACGTAAGTGATGTTTTCTATCCCGTCTTATTTCAATTTTTCACTCCCAAGATTCACGAGTTAAAGTAAGATCTGTAAGATTTGATGCTATTTCGCTATTTCGCTATTTTTTCATTCGGATTTGATATTATTTCAAAGTCAAATTAAATTTTTATTATATTAAATTGCAATGAAAAAGTACTAAACCAACGAGCAACGCAGTAAAAAAGCAGGTAAACTTCAAAATATAAGCAACTTAACTCGAATCTAAGCGATAAAACTAGAAAATGAAACTCAAAAACTTTTTTAAAGCACTAAAACCACATTTTCTAATAATATCCTTAACGATTTTGTCAAAAAAGATTTTTTGCTAATTAATTTTCTCAACCCCCAAAAAAAAAAAAAAATCTAGAAACTAATTATCAGCAAAATCAACATACTGGTAATTACGGTGTCAAACCAGCAGAACCATCTTATCCCCAATCTCCGATCGAACCTGAAAAAGAACAAGAACAAGTCACAGAAGACGAAGACGAAGACGAAGAATGCCCAGATGACTTACCCACGTACCGACGTCTCGGCAACGAAAAATGCGGTTTATTGGTCGACGGTGAACTCGGTGAACAAGTTGTAAACCCAGAAGAGCAAGTGGAAGAAACCAACCCAAACCAATATCCCACACAACAACAGTTACCCGATTACGTTTCTCAAACACAAGATGGAAGTTATGGCTTTCAAGGACCGCACAGCAACTGGGGACAAATTCCACGCCTCGATGAAGAAGTAGAACAAGAAACAGTCGACGAAAAATATGATAAATACGAAGAAGAGCTACAACAACAACATCACGTGGATGAACCGGAGAAATACGAAGAAGAGCAACAACATCAAGTTGATGAACCGGAGAAATACGACGAACAGCAACAACAACAACACGTTGATGAACCTGAAGAAGAAGAAGAAGAAGAAGAAGGTGATATGGAGGGTTATCAACAACACGTAAATCCAAACCCAGCTACGTATAGCCCAGGGAGTAGTGGATCTATATCAGGCCCACATTTTGGTCAGCACATAGTCCCATCTGCGCCAAATTATGAATCACCTGATGATGGATCGTACGATGCTGGGAGTGAATCCCAATGGAGCCAATCACAAATTAATACCGGGACGGGAAATTCGGGGGTAAATGATCGATATCCGTATGGAGGAGGTTATTCCAGGCCATACCGACCAATTCGTTACGGATCGAATGGGAGAGGGAATGTTGATACGGGGTTCAATCGGGGTAAGCAGGATGATGGAGGGAGATCGGCGGGTTATCGGAGAGATGATTTGGATTTTAATGGGGTGATTTTGAATCCTGAGTATTCTGATTATCAGGGTGAAGGGGATTTTACGTGTTTTCAGAAAAGTGCGGGGTATTTCGTTGACTATGATTCTGATTGTCGCAGATTTTATCGATGCGCTGAAGGTCATTTTCAAGCTTATGAGTTTGAGTGTGGGCCGGGAACGAAGTTTAATATTTTGAATGAGCAATGTGAGTACGCGAAGGATGTTTATTGTCATCCGTTTAAAGATAACCGTCACGGGAAATTTTTTAAAAATTAAAGTGTTTTGATTTTTCGCGTGATTAATTTTCTGAAAAATAACTTTTGTGGTAATTGAAAAAAAATATTTTGTAAACAAAAATTTTTGTCGACTGAATTTTATTTTAAAATGTGTGTATTTAAATTTAATCAAATCAATTTGTTTCAGACGTTGGAAAATATTTTTAAGCTTTATATTGTACAATAAAAGCGCAGCAGCGCCATCGCTTATTAAAAATTAAAAATTAAAATTACGAACTGTTTGGTGAAAGCTCAAATCACAGTGATTAATTATTTTGTTTATTTTTGCATAGTTTAATGTAATAAAGACAACAAAATTAAAATTGATTTTAATTAATATTAATACGTATCTTATTATTATCATCATTTTGTACAATATAAAATTATTTTATTTTAAAATATTTTAAAGGATCAGAAATAATCACTGTAAATAAAAAAATATTGCAGTTTATTTCCTACTTCAAAAAACTTTAATTTACATATTTTAAAGTAGAAACAGCGACGCTACCGCCATCGCGTGACGGCAAACGCGAATAATATTTCAAGATTGTTCGCTCGTATCGTAAATAAACTTGAAAAACTTCTTTTAATCTCTTCATTAAATTAGTGGTCACGTAACCGCGTAAAATTTGCCTAATGACCATTATATGAAGTTGTTTGCTACAAGAACGAATTTATCGCTAGTTATCTAACGATAAACATCACGCGTCATCGTACCGCGTTATAACGATGCAAGCGTGCGATGCGTTAATAAAAATTATCAAACTACTCACTCGAGAACAACAAAATAATTAATAATTTTCTAAAAATCTCAACTGCATCATAAACGACGTTGAATTACTAAATTAATTCCACTCACTAAAACTCCACCTTAACTAATAAAATTTTACTCGATTACAAAACTAAACTAAACTAAAACAAACCACAATGCAGAAGAGAAAATTACGTAATAAAATATCTCGTAAAACCTTACCTGATTTGATTTTATTTCATTGTAAAAATTATTACTTCACCTCAGCAATTTCTCATATCTCCAGATTACATCATTTGCGGCGCACTCGAGATCGACAAGAGTGCACACGTGAAGGTCTTACAGGTTATCTACTTTACTCTAACTCCGACTCCCTTATACCCCGAAATACCCTCAGGTTAGTTAGTCCACGTGGATGTCTTACGGTAATGAGAAAAGAATCCAATCGTTCGTTTTTCCTCTTTTGCAAGCCTTCATAGGCCGCTTTTCCATCGCATCGCATCGCATCGCCCGACCGAACATTCAAAACTCGTTGAGTGACCTGTAGTGCTTCGAGGGCAATTGCTGATCGTTATTAATGCGCGCAACGTCTCCATCAACTTAAACCTGAAGGCTAAGCAGTTTGATGTTCGCGAGATCGACGTTCTTCTTTGTATGTTAGTGTATACTGTAATAAAGTGGAGAAAATTATTTTTTTGCGGAAATATTCACGAATAATTGGTGGAATTTTTTTTCGGTTTAAGTTGACGTCTTGATTAATTGCTTGCTTAGATTTTGGTTAATTTATTTTTGGGTTACAAACCAATTAGCGTTAAATAATTATTAACGGTAAGTTTTCAACGTTCGTTTGCGCGTTAAAATTAATGAATTACAAGTTTGTTTGGCTAAAATGCGTTTGTAAAAATTATATGAAGGAAAGTATTATGAATTAAGAACGTATTAAAGAGTAAACGAAAATCGCAGTATTCGCAGTGGGAAATTTGTTATCTTCGCAAGAATTGTTTTTGTAAGATGTTGCTATGGAAACGTGGAAAATTTGATAAAATTGTTTATTATTGAAATAATTACTTATACTACAAATTTCCATCAAACACTAAAGATTCTTTTGCGAGGAAATAAAATAGAAATAAAGCGCTCGCAATTTTCAAACACGTAAAACAAAATTTACAAATTCTCCTAAATGGTCTAAAATCGCGTGAAGAGAAAATAACGAGAAAATAAAATTGCCCACATGATTCCTCTTTTTGTAACCATATTTTCTTTAAAAGTATATCAAATACTAAAGAAGTTTTACCTCTCATTGAATAATTTTATACCGAAATGTAAATCGCATTTGGTTCTTTCCTTATTTTTCCCCACGTCGAATCGCACGAAGAATGACACGAGAAGAAGAAGAAGAAGAAGATGATGTCGGCAGAAATGGATTCTCCGCTTCATTACTGTAATTAATATTTATAACGAGGAAATTTATAGACTAATATAATTCTTGAGAAAAACGTTTTCTGCGTGTCAGTGTAAAATATTTACTCGTTCGTGGCAAGATTCTCGGGATTGAAGGCGGGATTAGATACCAAAGTATTTTCACCAATCTTCGAACTTGGCGGATTTTGTCCAGAATTGAACTGAAATTCTTCAAATTTTTGATTTGATGTGTTGACTTGAGTTTCACTCCCCTAAAAAAAATTTAAACTGATGTTTTATTTTAAGTTAAAAACAACAACAATTATCTTTCTTACCTGTTGGCTAAATGGGAAAGTCGATTCATTTAATCCAGGTACTGTAGTTAAAGCATTAAGTTTGGAACTGGAGGCACAGGACGGAGAATTGAAAGGATTAAACGGAGGAATTGCTTCTGTAGAAGAAGTAATTTCTCCAAAAGGCACGACAGAATTTTTAACATCACGGTTTTCGTCAACTGAAGGGATTGGAAGAAACGGCATTGCAGCGTGTCTCTTAAAAATTTCGTCAAACTTCAACAATGATGGTGAAGTAGTAGGATCGAATATTGCTGATTGCTTAATAGACGTGGATAACGTCGATATATCACAGAAAGCCGTAGATGGCTTTTGAAACGACGACGCATCTGCCACGGGAGAACAGAAAGATGACGACGTCGTCGTAATACTTGATTTTAGAGTTTTCGTACATGTTCCAAAGTTTGATGAATCCCAGCTAAAGGAGCTAGATTGTGACATCGAACTGTTATTGGAACCCATGTAAAAAAAATTCTTCATTTCAGATAGTTTCGTCGAATTCATCGACGCTGTAAAAACCGATCCGAGAGACGTAGTCGCCGGTTTAGCAGCAGTGTGAAATTTGTTGCCATGTGTCGAAGTAAATGTCGTATTATTTTTCGATGTTTCAACTACGTCGACTAATTTTCGTTTTCTTTTACAACACGAAGACTTAAATGGCACACTCGGTTTGTCCAAATCCATTACAACTTCCTTCGGCGATTTATTCGAATCGACGCTCATATCAGACGACGCGCTATTCATCGATATCGAACTCATCGATCTCCGTAACTGAAATCTAGAATCCGAAAAATCCGTGTTCATGGACGAAGACGATCCAGTTGAAAAATTCAAAGCGTTGGTCTTGTTCCCACCTACAATAGCCGTGCAGGATTTAGTCGCACTTTGTGAGGTAACGGCAAACGTGGGTGTCGAATTGCCATCCTCGGCAAAATGAACTCGGCGAGTCGTGGTAGCTGCGCCAAAAGAATAAGACGAAGCACTTTTATTAATCGCAGAGGCATTTCTCAGCCATTGTTGAAACTGATTTTGTTGCATCATTGAACAAGAAAGTAGCTGTGCAGGGTCGTCGAAGTTTTTTGAACTGCAAATTTGCGATTGGTCAATTGCAGAGTCTTGGTTTTGTTGAGGTGTTGGGAAAGAGAATGGTGGGTCACTTATCATGTTTTGAGATGTAGTTGCAGTTTGAATTGATGTTGCCGTATCATTTTGATTCTGTTGCAAGATAGCTGGTGAATTAAAACCAAATGTTGGCACAGTTTGATTAATTTGAGTAGTAATTCCTGAATAACTCATAGGAAAGGTTATTGATGAGCCATTCTGAATCACCTCCCGCGATAACTCGTGACCCCCAGACGCAAACGCTGCTGAATTTTGATGAACTAAAGTAGCAAACTGCGGTGAAGTCGCACCAGAGTTACCTCGATTACTTTGATTTTGACAATTCACCGTATGCGTATCCAAAGAAAACATTGGTGAATTTTGGTAAAGTGGAGCCATCACTGCGCTTGTATTCCAGTCAGAGAATATTTTCTTACTGCAGTCATTTTCAGTCGTCGTTGTTTTATTGCATGCAATTGGCATAAAAGAACTACCTGTAGTCAAATTCTGATCTTCTGCAAAACTTGATTGTTGCCAATCTTCATCTCTTGATAAATCAGCTGAATTAATTGCCGAATTTGATGATAAAGATAATTGGGTAGATGTAGACGACGATTCAGTTTTCAGCGTTTGACAACCTGTCGAACTGGAAGAGTGACACGCGTCATCGAAAGGAATGGGTGATGTGGAGGACGTTGCCGTCGCTAAGACTCCAGGTTGTAAGGTACTGCAACACACGCACTTAGTCAAATCATTCCTATTATTTAGTCTACACTTCGGGCATTCCCAGGCATCTTCGGGAGGTTGTTTTCGTTTTTTCCAAAATTTAGCAAACTGTTCCGCAACTGACAACCTTTTTGCCTTGGGTTCTGAGTTTCTTAAGCGCTCTTCTTCAAACAGCACTAAAATAAAATTATTTCGTACACGCATTTCCAATGACCGGTAGTCTATTGCTTACTTACTTTTCCATCTAGCTACATCGAGAAGAGTATTAAATGTACAAAAAGTTTCAGATGATGACGGTTTAGCGCAGTTCAAGTTTCGATCTTCGATATTCGCAATTTTGGCTGCTGGTTCATCTAATAAACTGGAACTCTTCCTTTTTACCGGAACACTTTTTATAGATCGCCTCGATTGCCAAAAATTCTCAAATTTGGCTCTTAATTCATCATCATTTTGATCATTAACAATCGAAATATCTTTCGGCTGCTTTAACCCAAGTACACCAGACGTACAAGTAGATGAAGAATTACTGGACAAATTCTGCGATTCCACTCTTTGATCACAATCAGCACGATAATTCAAATTAGCTGAACGCAGCAAGCTGAAAGGCGCTTTTTTAATTCCCAATTTTTCTTGTTTTTCGCCTTTGCAAAGTCCATCTTTGAATGAAGACAATAACTGATTGTGGTTCTTACATCCAGGACCATCTAAAGAAAAAATTATTTTAAATAATTTCGTTGTAATAAAATGTCTATAATAGTAAACATTTTTGTACATATCAAGTCAGCTCTTATTGCGTCACACGCGATGCAACGTTCGGTACTAAACCTATTTAAAACTAAACAGATGTCGCACGTCCACGACGTTGGTGACGCTCTTCGTGTCGAAGTTTGGTTGGATGAGCAATTGGACGATAAACATTTTTTGTCGAAAGAAGTTCTAGGCAATTTACGTTGTTCTTCAGGTAGATTACATTTCGCTCCAAGACCTTTTAATAATAACGACGTAACGACTGATTTTTCTTCGGATTTCAGAGTTTCACAAATGATGCACTTAACAGCTTCGTCGTTGTTGTTAAGGTAACAAGTAGGACACGTCCAATATCCTTTTTGAATTTTCTCTCCAGCATTTATCTTCGAAAGTGGCAAGCTCTTAGTCGTGTTCAAACGATTACCAGGCGTAATTGGGATAAACGGAAATTCTATAAAATGAAAATTTAAAGAGACACCAAAATAAAATAAATGAAATAAAACAAATTTTCGAATTAAACTCACTACTTCTTAATACGTTTTCGATCAATTTCGATTGAGGATTTGGTGCGAATAGCGAATCTTTTTTTAAATTACAGTTTCTGAGGTCTTGATGTTCAATTTTCGTAGGTTGTAAGTCGTCATCACAATGCTCATTCCTCGGTGTTGGCTCTTTATATATTTAGTAAAAAATATTGAATGAATTAACAGTATTTCAATTTCTGTTAATTAGTTTACTACCGCAACGAAATTGTGTTAATAATTTTGTCGATTTTGTTATGGACCCACTACAAGATATAAAATTGCAATCCTCTTCAGTAGCGATTAGCGGTGATCGAAAGATAAATTCAATTTTCTAAAAAAATAATGATAAATTATTAAGTAGGCGAAGATAATTTTGTATTTCGAACAAAATACGAAATTACGCTGTCGGAGTTGAATTTTGAAGATTCTCGAACAACGTCAAGATGAAGCGGAGGACTGAACTTAAACGTTAACGCTGATGTTGTTGTTGTTGCTGTTAATGACTTCATACTGAAGGAAGAATGACGAGATGTTGCTTAATCCAATGTATCTTCTAGAAAAGAGAAATATAAATTTATAATTCGTCGTACATTTATTTATAACAAAATAAATCTTAAAATTTTCTGGATTTTGATTCTGAATTTCAGCTTTAACGCAGAATTTTTGTAAAGATTCGTAAAAAATTATTATTTTCTATTGATTTACTTACGTGAGTAACGTAGTGATTTGCTTAATATTCCAAACGACAAAATCCAGAAATTTTTAAACTTATGTTTATATTTGATAATACATTTACCATTGTTAGAAAAAGGGTTAACTTTGGCCATTTTGAAAAACTCTTTGGATCGTTTCGCACGTAGATTATACAGCAAATATCGAATTACGAAAGCGATTATAAATATCTGTAATTTCTTCATTCGCTTATCGTTCGAAGACTGGACAGCAAAAATTCCAAATTTCAATCATTGAAATTAATTTTGCTATTGATGTTGATCGCCGAGTCACGCAACATCCGGAACAAACAAACCAGAAAAAGTGATCGACTCTCGCGTGACAAATTAGTAATAAACACTGTATAACATAACTAAAAAAATTTATTTTTCAAGATTCCAACATTTTTTACAATGTATCTTTACTGGTGTTTGTACTTCCAGTAAATTATCATGACACAAATAGTAGGTGTTTTTACATCATAAGAAAAGATTGACATAGTTGAAAAATAAAAATAAATCATTTTAAAGCATATTCAAAACAAGTAGACCGTTTGCATTCGGTCTAATAACTTGAAAATCCTTGTGAATCGAAATCAGTAAATGGACAAGAACTGTAATCTGCGATTTCGTAATTTCTCTCAAGTTTCTGAATCCCTCGACTACCGATGTTACAAGTTCGCAGTCACAATAGGCGGTGTAAATATTCTTTTTCATTTCAGTGAGAAGTAAA
This sequence comes from Stigmatogaster subterranea, assembly GCA_034696085.1. Taxonomy (NCBI): domain Eukaryota; kingdom Metazoa; phylum Arthropoda; class Chilopoda; order Geophilomorpha; family Himantariidae; genus Stigmatogaster; species Stigmatogaster subterranea. Next base: position 9,873 of record JAQIWS010000102.1, read on the forward strand.
CAGTGGAAAAGTTGTATAATCCTTATCACAATCCAATCAGGTAACGTTTCCAATATTTGAAGGTCGTCTGCATCGAATGGCACGATTTGTCGTTTATGTCCGGGAAATAAATGCGGCAACATAATTACTTCCAGCTGTGACTGAGCTCTTGAGAAAATTAATTTTAATATTGTTAGCCTTAAAATGATGTTTAATAACTTATAAATTTTTATTGTCTTTGGCTACAGTACAAGGTGTGCTCAGCAAAATCCAGTACACCTGCACCAATGTGTCCCACTAAAACACTGATTCAACCGCCCGGGTTGTGAAAACTTTACATCCCGGGTTTTCCTACTGCTTCTTATTTTTTCTTTCTCAAAAGTAGATAAACTGCTAGTAAATAATTAAACCTTAGAATTATTAGGTGGAGATAAGTTTTAAAACTTGTCTTTAGTTGAATCAGTGATTCCGTATTTTCCTACTACTTCTGGGAAATCACGTACAAACAACTTGAAATTTTGTTTACTCATGCACTGAGCACACCTGACCATTTCAATTTGCTTACATGGCAAAATCAATTCTGTCATCACTCGGTGGCGCTAAAAAAAGAAAAGTTTTTTGAGTACGGTAAATTAAACCTATAGTTACTTAATTACAATCAATGTCGGCTTTATTCATGTATAGCGCTCCATCTATTCCGAAGGTAAGAAAGTTGTCTTGTTCTAAGATTTTCACCACGGTATCCACGTATGCCACGAATTGACGTTCAGTGACGCCTAACAACATGTTCTGGTGATACGTCGCAAGTGATAATCTATCCCTAGAATATCTCGAGTAATCCCCATTTTTATCTCGTTCACACAAAACGATCAACAATTTTAAATGCAACTTAATGCGGTCTTCCAATGATAATCTTTCAGGGGCATCAATACCGTGCTGAATTTGCAGCGGAGGAGGATCAAAATTATTCCTGTTCGAAGATCACAATAGTTAGATAATGTTTTAAACTACTTTAAGTTTTCACGTTAATACTTACATAAAGCTCACTTTCAATGATACTTTACAGCAGCTAAACAACCTGAGTAATTTGCGCGTGTAGTGTGGTAGATGTATATTAATTTAATTTCACAAAATTTTTTATATTTCTTACCAAAACTAAGAACTTCTCTTTTTATCCTTTTTGATAATTTTTGGTCCGAAACTTGAATGGATATTCTGATTAGCTTTCAGTCAATCTCATTGCCTTAATTCCCGGAATCAATTCTCCCTGCCAGAATAAATACGGTATACAAACATTCATAATATGTTCTTCTATTTCAAACTAAATAAATAAACATTACGTTACATTCGCTTAAAAATCGACTCTATTAAAGTCGAATATAAAAGTCATTAGTTATACGTGAATAAGTAATACTAACCGCGTTAAGATAACCAAGTTAGTAAAGATTACATGAAATTTTCACGTGGTAATTTCCGTTATTTTTTCGCATCAAGGGATTTTATTTTACGAACGACAGGCTTATTATTAAGTATTATTGAATTGGGAATTTTAGTGGTAAATTTGGGTTTGAATTAGTTTGTAAAAATAAATAAATATGTGTAGGGTACGTTAGAGGAAGTTTTAAACCATAATTGTATCGTTTTAACGTTATTTTGAGGATTTTTCGTATTTACCATCGTTATCTTTGGAGTGCAAGGAGGTTCAAATCGTGCGCACGTGGAGTGCGGTTTATGGTTGAGTTTGGGTTTGTGGATCGGTGGTGAAGTATATTAATAGTCTTGATTTTATTTATTGTGGTTTGGGAGAATTTTATTTTTTGATGTCACTTTGAAATTCAGGACTGTGGTTATTTTGGTCAATGGGGATTGGGTTGAGATGTGGTGCGGAGCTGTTTTAATGGTGGACGCGTGTTGTTGAAATAGGAATTTGCAGTCTAATTTTCAGTTGTTGTCGTTGGGAAAAGTGGTTTTTAATACAAATTTTCGAATATGGAGTGTATTTTGGGTATTCAGTTTAATAATTTTGTTATCGTAGCGTCGGGTACGACGAGTATTAGCAGCATTATCGTGATGAAACACGATTAGTAGGAATTTGTAATGTCATTATTTAGCCGATTTTTAAAATTTTTATTTTTCGGCTTTTTAGATGAATATAAGCAATATAAATTAAACAACAAATTGCTTATGCTCGTTTGTGGCGAAGAAGGAGATCAATTCCAAAAATATCCAGTTGGACAAAGTGAGAAATGGTAACGCCAGTAAAAAACAACCGCAAAATTTTTCTAATTTAAAAAATACGTATTAATAATTAAAAAATTGCTTCTTTTTTAGGATATGAGTTGTCGCCAAAAGCTGCAGCACATTTTACTCGTCGCAATCTCGCTGACTATTTACGAAGCCGCGTAAGATTAATTTTTAGCAACGAAAATAACTCAAAATAATATCTTATAAAATATTTATATTCAGACCCCGTACGCCACTAATTTATTATGGCTGGTTACGATGACACCACTGGTCCTGAACTTTATTTTATCGACTATCTGGCGAATTTGATCAAGAATCCGTAATATGCACATGGATACAGTTCTCACTTTACTCTCAGCGTTTTGGATCGCTATTATTACTCACCGAGTAAAACTGCAAATTTAAGATAAAATATCGAACTTGTTTTCTAATACATTCCGTTTCAGACATGATTGAAGACGAGGATTACGATTTGGTGAAGAAATGCGCGGCTGAACTTCAAGAAAGATTTGTAGTCAACTTAGCAGCGTTGCAAGTTCGCTTGGTCGATCGCCGAGGAACTCACGATAGGGACGATATCGTCACTTAACCCCCAAAACAACAACGCAAATAATAATAAGCTTGTTTTATTAATTTCTTTTTTGCTAAGAATAAATCCTGTAAAGTGAACTTAAATTTAAATTTTGTATTCATTTATTTCATACAAGAATTTTGATACATTTAATTATATAGGGGATTATAAATAATCCAATGCGCTTTTCATTGATTTTTGAATTATTCGAGGGTGGTAAAAAGTGATTTATAAGCTTCGCTCTTGTTTTTGTCCTTCGCGGTACTCGCGGTTGTTAATTCGATTGACTTAATTCCTGGAAATAGATTTTGAGGTACTGTAGTATAAATATTTGAATGGTAATCAGAATCTTGCTCTTATCCAAACATTTTTCACGTTTCATATCTGGTTTAAAATAGGATAATTCGCAATAAGCATTGCTACGTAAGTTGTCCCATGGTTTAAATGACAGTTTAAATAAAAAAGCTCAATTTTTCACCCGAAACAAATATTCAGCCACTGCGTCGTGAAGGCGCCGCAGATTAGGACAAAAATTTTACTTCGGACATCGGAGTAGAAAATTAATTTTTTCCTAATAAAACGACGACCACACAAAAAGCAAACATACACGACTAGTGTTGTTTAGATAAGTATCAAAAACCTGAATGCCGCGCACAAATATTTGAAAGAAAATTTTTAAAGATAATTCGTCAAGTGGATAATAAAAATTATTTTCGTTTCATTGAAATTGTATGTTCAATAATCAGTCTGATGATTGTATTTCTTCGAGTAAATTATCACGACACAAATAGTAGGTGTTTTCACATCTCACGGATTTATTTTTACAAAATAAGAAAAGATTGATTATAGGAGAAAAATAAAAACAAATCATTAACTCGTAAAATAAAACAGAACAAAATATTTACCAGAATAGGCAGAGACTTATTTTTTTTCAATTAGGGTTGTAAATTCCACTGACGACGATTAAAAACGCATCGTCCATTTAATAATTATTAATATTTTCTTATCAATTAGACAACTAAGATAAAAGAGCACCTTGAGTGAAATATTAATAAATTCCATAATTTTTTTAATGTTTAATATAAACAAGATCAAGATTAATTTGGTTGCCCAAACAGCACTAAACTTAATAATCTTGGTGGTTTTTAAACATTTTTATTTATATTCATCACTTTTCCTACGAAAAAACACCAAACAGAAAATTTTTCTAAAAATTTCCAGAAATTATTATAAATGTAAATTTCCATATCCTAGTTTAAAATCACCAAGATTATTAGTATTTCAACATTTCTGCCTGATCTGTAGCTAAAGACCTAAAGTTTCTTCAAATTTATTACACAAGTTTTTCACGTAACAAAAATAATGCAGTTTGTCCTTTACCCTAAAAAACAAAATAAACGACAAAATCACTAAATTTATATTCAACTATCCAATTCAAATCTATAAATTTACGTCAGTTTATTATTATTATATTTACTGATTATTTTTTTGGAGTTCTATTTTTAAATCAATCACTGCATTATTTTCAATTACCACAAAAAATAAAATAAAATCAATACTTTAAAAAATTAAAATGTCAAATCAAATGAAAAAATAACAACTATAGAGATATCTCTATTAATACTACAGTTTATATATATTTATATCATATCTCACAATGTGAGCGAGGAAGATATCTTAACTCGTTATATATGTATAACTTTTATACATTTCGTATTTGACTTTTATTTATCTTAATCTTTACGTTTTTCATAGTTTCATATTTCAGTATCAAAAAGAAAATTCATGTCGTAAATCGTGTTTAGTTTTTATATATATGTACATATTGAATATCTTCCTAACCACTATTAAGAGATAAGTCGTTTAACAATGGGATTTCAAGTTATTCATTCAAACATTTTTTTTTTTTAAAATTAATACAAAAATATTCATCAAATTTTTTTTTTTATACTTTTTTCCAAAATTGTCACTAATTTAGTAAAAATCTTGTATTATTATCAATTTCACCAAATTTTGTTTTATACACATCAATCACAAATTAAACATTACCACTAATTACAATTTTATGTTGGTAAAAGTGTCAACATTTTTTTTTATCACTATTTTTCTCTACTAACTTATAATAGTTTTCTCATTTAGTTTTACACCATAGCCAAAAAAGAAAACAACACAAAGAAAATGAAAAATTTTTCACATTCCAGTTTTGCATAGAAAGCCCATTGTTTTTTTACTTTACTTTTATAATCTTTAATTATTATTAATACAAATATTATATTAAAAAAAGCTCATTACTTGTTAATTTTTTTTAAATCGAGTAATTATTTATTTATTGATTAATTATTTATTATTATAAATTATTTAACAAGTAATTTTTCTTATTTGCTTCAAATTTTTGTTTTTAGTTTTTACTACAAGATACAATACACTTTTTAATATAATAATATTATTAATAATAATTATTAATAATATTTGATAATACTTCAGATTGGTTAATATACTGACAACTAGATAAACTTTTTTATTTTTGTTTTTATAACCTTCGAAATTAAAATAAAATTGATTAAAATTAAAATTATTATTAATAGTAAAAGGAAAAAAAATATCTATAATTATTTATTTATCCTACCCCGTCACTGTTATTAGGCTTATTTTCGTTTTTAAATTAAAAATTTTTAAAACCGAGAACGATCCTTACAAAAACAAATAAAATGTCTAAACTACGTCACGTGTTTTCTTAACTACAAATCACTAAAAATTCAAAATTCAAAATTCAAAAAAAAAAAAAAAAAAATCGATTTTTTGGTTAAAAAAAATCAATCATTTATAAAAACCGTTTTTGTGAACTATAAACGATAATTATTATTATTATTATTATTACTACATTTAATATTTTATAAACCCTTAGTCCATGTTCATTTTACACGTTATTTATCTTTAACTATCTAGTTATAAATTTTAACCCTAAGATGAGAAACTAGTTGTAAGACAAAAACGAAATCTCAAGTAATTTATACAAATCATCAGTTTACTTTGAGGTAAAATTATTAAGTGACGACAACTTAATTATTTTAGCACAAATCAAAAAAACGGGAAAAAAAATTCCCAAAATTTAAAATAAAAATAAAAACAAATCTCAAATTAGAATTTTTTTTATGTAGATTAAATAAATAAATATCGACGTTAATAAAGCCATACTCAAGCAAAATCAGTTAATTTACTCACGAACAATTTTTAAAATAAAAATTTACACAACCCAAAAACGAGAACAAATTTCATTCATCAGTGATTTCTAAAGACAAAAAAAAAAAATTCCAACTTGAGGTTCTGTTTACAGTTATTTGTATAATAAAGATGAATTATTAATTAATAAATCAACGCAATCGCGAATTCGCGCCGTTTCCAACCACAAAAACAACCGGAATGTTTTTAGTTTTACTTCTATATTCTGTTCATAGGTGGAGTTAGTGTAGTTGCAAATGGCGTCGATTAATCTCTGAACGAGAAAAAAAAATTGTTAAAAATTAAAAATCAAAACTAACAAAAATATCAAAATCAAAATTATAAAATCAAAAATCAAAACTGACGAAGATCGACGAGATGTCCAATATTTCTTTCTTCGATTTACTTCCGTCGTCTTGTAGCACGTCGAAATTGTCGACTTCCGTTATTCGGGGTCTCATAACGAAACGTTGATCCAGTGCTATAAAATTTTCAAGGTGGGGGAAAAAGGAGAGAAAGAAGAAAACAGTGAGTTACGACCCGCGTAAGCAAACATGTTTAATCACTCAAATCAGGAGATAACAAAAGAAAATTTGACAATTACTTAAAGGCGGGCAAAGACGGTGTCGGATTCATAATATTCGAGCCGGGATTTGGCGGCACGTTCGCTCCGAAGTTGAAATTAGGATTCGCGGCGGCGTTAAACTGATATCCCGCTTGAGGCGTCGGTGGTTGGTTGAATTGAAAGGTGGCCGCTTGCTCCGGTTGCGACGGTGTTTCCTACAAAACCAAATTTTATTTTACAAATTTTGAACTCACTCACTGAAAATAAAATATTTTTTAAGAAATAATTATTATCATCATCATTCTCACGTGATTTCCGGTAAATTGAAAAACTCCATCCGTGCTAGGTTGCGATTCCGCGAATTGAAAAGACGGCGCCGAATTGAATTGAAATCGATTCGACGGAGCGGGAGCTGTTGCCGGCGTTCCAAACGCGGGAATAGGGTTACTTCCGGCCGCTCGCGGTGCACCGAATCCTGCAAAATTACTGGTTGGATTGGTATTGATGTTTGATCCGAAAGCGTTAAAGGTCGACGCCCCCGTCGTCGTTGTCGCAGTCGTGTTTTGCGAGCCAAAAATATTTCCACCAATGGGTTTCGCCGTCGAATGACTCCCAAAAGCGAACAGCGGGTTGGTTGCGGCGGACGGTGCCGCGAAAGAAGCGGTGGTCGTGACGGTCGCACCGAAAGCGTTTGTAGCAGTCGTCGTCGGTGTGAACGAAAACTGAATCGGTTTGCTCGAACCGAATGTCGACGGCGCGGAAACGGTGGTTGTCGACGTTAGACCACCGAAAAACGCGGACGTAGTAGTAATGGCGGGTGTCGAAAATGTCGTCGTGGTGGCTGCTGGGAGTTGAAAAACGGAGGCCGATGATGTTGGAGACATGACGGAATTCGTGCTCGTTGTGCCAAACACCGACGACGCGGTGCTGAATGTCCCAAATAGCGCTTTCGTAGTAGGCGACAAAGTCGACTGAGGGGTAAAAATGTTAGTTAACGATTGCGACGTGTTGCCACCGAAAGGTGTTGTCGACATAGAGCCAAAAGACGACGTTGAAAGTGTTTTCGGAGTCGAAAACATATTGCTGGTTGTCGACGTCGTCACTATTGTTGAACCAAACAAATTTCCTTGAGACAACGATGGCGCACTGAAAGAACTCGACGGAAACGTCGCTAAGGACGCAATTTTTGAGGGGGGTACGTCGATTTGCTCCGAACCATCCCTTTTCGAACCGGTTGGAGGTGATTGAGTCGAAGGTTTGTTCGTCTCCGACATTGTCAAAGTCGAAGAACTTCCAAAAATATTCGTAGGAATATTCTCCGACTCCTTATTCTCGGTTGAAATTTCTGACGTCACTGAAAACTTTGGCGTCGTAAAAGCGAACCCCGTCGACGATTCACTCGTTTTCTGTTCGAGTTCTTTAACGGGAACAGCAATTGTCGACAACGAATCCGACGACGCGATTGTCGGCTTATCAGTTTCAGCAGTCGTTTTCTGAGTCACCGCTGTCGCACCAAAAGTAAAAGTCGACGGACTTTTGTCCGATTCCTTTTTCGTTTGAGAACCGAAAACAAATCCTCCCGGTGAACTGGTCGCCGTTTGCGACGTCGACGCTGAACTCCCGAACTTAAACTCTGACGTAGTAGACGTTTGACTCCCAAATTTAACTTCAGACGTCGACGCTGAGCTCCCAAAACTTCCAAACTTAGCCTCCGCAGTCGTCGTCGTCGTGGTCGAACCTCCGAACTTAAACGTGCTCGAAGTCGTCGGCGTAACGTCACTTCCAAACTTGAACCCACTCGATCCTCCGAACGCCGTCGTTCCGGTCGAAATAGACGACGACGGAGTAGATGATCCACAACCAAATTTAAATTCTAAAACGGGAAAAAAAATTAAAACACTGTCAAACTAAATTTTAAAAAATTAAAATACTCACTACTTTCAGGAGGTGCAGCAATTGTGCCCGGTTTTAACGACTCGCACGCGATACATTTCACGTCACGAGCGACATTAGGCACCAAGCACGTATCGCACGTCCACGAACCTGCCGCCGGTTTGAATTTGTTACCAAAATTCGACTCTGTTTTAGTCGGCATTGCCGGTGTTTTCGGCGGTTCAGATCTCGGCGCAGTACAAGCAACACATTCATCGGCGTCAATTTTGTTGCTTACGTAGCATTCCGTGCAAGTCCAGTTGCCAGCTGGCTTTTTAAATTTATCTCCGAAACCCATCGACGACGACGGTACAGCAGAAATCGAAGTCGTAGCAATCGGTTCGGCACTAACACCTGGTTTCAGTGTCTGACACGCAGCACATTTGTCGCTTTCTAATCGATTATTGATTAAGCAAATGGTACAAGACCAACAATCTTTTACACGTTTCGTCTCCGCTCCCATTTTTTCCGATTTAAGACTCGTCGACGATTCTTTCCCAGTCGCACTGTGAAGAATATCCATCACGCTTCCCTTCTGTTTAATTTCTGACGCAACTGGAAAAGCTATTTAAAAAAAAAAACAGAACAAAAACAGTAAGTAAAATACTAGTCCAGAAAATTTTAATTATTGTTTTCTTTTAGACTCACAGCTGACTGATTCGATTTCCGCAGGTTTGGTTTTAAGTTTCAACGTCGTCGTAGACCCGGAGCTAAAATTCATCACTGGCGTAGACCCAGAGCTAAAATTCATCGTCGAAGTGGTCTGAGGTTTTGAAACAACCACTTCTTCCATCTCTTCGTCCGAGTCAACGGCTTTGAGTGGCGAACTAAAGGTAAATTTAACACGCTACCAGAAAACAGTAAAAATAACACGCGGTTATATCTCTAATCAAATACTCATCATTACTTGTGTGGTCGTATTACTTTATCGGACTCTGGTTTCGATGTTTTCCCGTTAGAAACCACGTCAACCAGGGACGGAAGACAAAAATCAAACGTTGGTAACGACGTTGTCACCGTCGTTGCTATCGAAGATGCTGTCTTGGCAACATTCGGTTTTACCGCCGCTAAGTCAAATTGGAATGTCGGTAACGATGAAATCGGCAATGGAATATTCGGTAACTCGTACTGTTCTTCGATCTAAAGCGAAAGAAATAAAATAAATAATGACGAGTTAATAAAATTAAATTAATTCATTGAACATTATATAAAAGTATACCTCATCTTCCGGTTTAACTTTCGTCGTGTAATGCGTTCTTCCCACACGACTACTCTTAATTTTCCCACTGTCATTTGTTTTATTGCTGCATTAAGAGTAAATAAAATAAAATTAGAGCACGGTATTCAAAGGGTTTTTAACGACATTTTTAACTTCTTCGAACCTAAAATTCGTTTCGGGCGCTGCGGGTGCGACAGATTTCAACGACGGCTTCGCGGATAACGACGATCTCGCGTTAGAACTTTGGCTGGCACTCTGCCATTAAAAAGGAAAAACAAAAATTTAAACACCACCATCTTGTTTATAATTGGATCTGCGAACACGTGCTCTCGCCGCCCGACAGGCGCCCCATTCTCGGCAACGTGCCCGCAGACAGGAATTTTTTAAATATTATAAACTTTTCTCACCATCACTGGCGCTTGTGCGAACATTAGCCTCGTTTTCGATGAACTCGGTGTTAACAGCGAATTTGTCGGAGGACCATTGCGTACATTAGAATGCTAAAATGACATTAAACGTCAAATTAAATTATTTTTTCTACACGGTAAAATTAAATAGCATTAATTTAAAATTAAGATAATTACATCGAGACCGGATAGCTTTGGTCTGCGAACACTGGATCGCTAAAATAGAGAAATAAAATTGTATTTCGTGTTAGAATAAACAAATAATGTGTTTTTAAAATCTATACTTACGCTTAACGAGGGCAGCGAGTCGAGGTAGTTTTTAGTGGCAGGAATTTTGTGGGCGTCCTAAAATAATCAGCGAATGTGTTTATTTAGAGAGCCGATAAATGCGGTAAAAGAGAAAGAACAGCTTTTTATTTCCAAATTTTTAATGTACCTTTACAGGAGTAGACATTTTCTCTAACGTTTCTAAAATCTTTCGAGCGGTTGAGCTCATTCCGTCTAAGCTATTAACATCAACGGAATTTCGTGGCTTCACTTTCACGTCTCGTCGTTTATTCGGCGCCTGCAGAAAAGCAAATTTATAAATACATCGCCTCTCAAACTTAAACATTAAAAACTTACTTCGTACGGAAAGCAGGATTGATATTTATTTCTTCTCTGAACTGACGAAGCTCCGCCAAATGCAGTTGGTCCGGGATAATATGGCGACGAGATGAGAGATTCATTTAAAACTGATCGATCATTCTAAAATATATAAATTTATAGTTTTAAATCACATTTAAAAACTCAAAAATAAACTTTATTTTACCAAAACCGGAGTTCCAAATGCAGAAACATTAAAAGCAGGTTTATTCCCCATCGCTCTCGACTGAGGTTTCGAATGAGGGGTTGAATTACGCAATGATTCGTGACTCGAACCCTCACTCACACGCGTCGTATCGCTCCACAAAGCGTACAAATTATCTTTATCCGCACTGACGTCAACTACTTAAAATAAAAAGTAAAAATCAACATTTTTCTTATTTCGCAATAATTCAAAACCAAATTCTCACCGGAATTTTTATTCAACCCATTATTCGAGATATTAAACGTATCCAACGTCGAAATTCGCCTCGACCCTAACGTCGGCGTACTCGAATGTAAAGGTGGGCGAGCTGTCGCTGTTGGCAAACAACTTCGCGTTAATTTTTCCGATAACTGCAGAAGCGACGTATCCGTGAGTTGTAAAATTTCCTTCTGATATTCGCGTTTGTCGGGATGAGGTATCATAGAAGAACACCCGCTTGTCGAAACTGAGGTGTCGCTGCAGTCGGATCTATTATCTACACACGAAATATCACAAAATTAAATAAAATTCAACAAAAATTTGCAACCGATTTAATTTATTTTTCAACCTGGCACTGTCTCTTTAACTCCTGCGGATAAATGGCCGGGATTATCAGACGTCGAAGCAACTGACGACGGTAATGAATATTTTTCCCCGACATTTTTTAACCGCTCACTCTCAGCCCACGGCTCAAAATCAGTGCTAATAACCGAACTCGCACTAAGACTCCCCGAATTACTCCTTCTATGCGCGAAGTCCACTAGTAACTCATCGCGAGTGGTTGCTTGTCGACGCCAGTCCGACATGGGTATTGCCGTCATCGGTTGCGTAGCCGTGCGGGCCGTAGATGGTAGTAAGAAGTTATTTTCAGCTGCGGGTGAAGTGGCCACGGTATTCACGAGGTCTGCATCCGAGGAAGATTGATGATCAGAGTTTAAGTCGCCGTCTGCTTCCGCGTCCGCGTCGTCGTTAGTCGGTGCCCGTCGCAGCCAACTTGGTAGAATCATACTGGTTACTCCATCGGTCATCCGTCGAAATAAAGACTGAAACAGATACAAAATTATAATTAATAAAAATTTGTAAATTTTTAATTTTCGATTTTCGGTTTTCGGTTTGATTTTCAGTTTTTCAAAAATTTGAATCTCGTACAAAAATAAACAAATTTACGATTCGTGAATTAAACTATCGTAATTTCTTTATCAAAACGTTATTTAAACTGATATTTAATCTCAAATTATCAAATCTCGCATCATTTTCACGTAATATTTTAATTCCAATAAAATGTAATATAAAATACTCAATACCAACATCTTTTACATAACGTGCTTCACCACTTATCTAACTTATTACATTTCAATCCACACTCGCAGCGAAGCAAAAACGTGCGTTCGCGTTTCTCACAGGAGGCAACAAATTTTTTACCACCAAAAACAATTTTTTCACACTTCTCCGTCAAATCATCGCTCCATCAACTTCTTTGTTCGTCATCGCTACGAATCCCGCAATTTCCGATCGTATTACGGGGTCATAGATCATCTTTCGTAAACGCGGTAAAGCACAAATTCAAAAAACTACGACCTTGGGACTTAGGTTAGGCTTGGAATAAATGGCGTCACGGGCACCAGCACAACCAGCAAGTTTCCTTTTCATTCTTACCTTGTTGCTGTCCTCACTACGAGCGTACGGTTTAGCGCCGTGTGGCCGCTTGCTTCGTACTTTCCCGCCTCCTTCTGGCGGTTCCGCCATAATTTGAGTGATTTCTATAATAAAATGTGAGCTTCAAGAGCGGACAAATATCAAGAAGAACACATTGCCGTCTTGGATCAAAGCAAGATGGCGGTAGAAAAGGCCGACGTTGATTGGTCCGACGTCATCGTGTTTTTTTGTTTGAGATTACAAAAATTTTGACGTCAGTTGGTGTTTTGCGCCACCTGTGAGTGAAAATTGAAAACTGGCGTCGGTAGCGCTAACTAGTGTTCGATTTTGGAGTTAAATTTATTTTTCAACTCTCGTCACGCGCACAAATAAAATTGGCGCCTGAAAAAATCTCGTGGCACCGACAGCTCTTCGCACGGGGGAGATTAGTTTTCAAAACTTTCATTTTATTCAAATTATACAATTTTTAAACAAAAAAATTGCAACAGTCAATCGACAAAAAAAATAATCATCGTCACTTCCAAATAAATTCGAACAACGATGAATCAACGACGCTCAGGAACTATTTCTTCTTAATTCGTCGTCCGCCTAGAAAAGAATTAAAATATTTACCATCAGGATTCAATCAATTCAATTACCTCATAATTACCTAAAGCCTCCGCACTTTTCTTTCTCAATTCTCTTTCAGTCGTGAGTGTTACGTCGTGATCATCCACTTTACTTTGAATTACTTTTCGCGCGTAACAACGCACGTTGATTTTCGACGAGTTTCCCTTCATTTTTGCAACACATGCGAACACGTTTTCCATTATACGTGCTTCGGAGATTGGCTGATGTCGTGCGAAAAGTAAATGAATCGCTGTGAAAATTCTGCACTTCACCAGATCGGGAAGATCAGTGATGTCGAGACTAGGTGGTGGAGGTGATGGAGATGGTGGCGGTGGCGGAGATGGTGGAGGTTGCGGATTATTATTAGCAGCGACTTCAGCCCTAAAAATAAAAATTAAAATTAAAAAGAATAAAAATGGGATAAAATTAAAATCGTTCTTACATATTGCAAAACAGTTTCGACAATCTGAATCGCGTGCTTTTACGTGTTAAAACTCGAGTGGAATTCTCGCACGTATTCAATGACGAATTATTAATTGTTGCAATCGGACAAAACTTGCCAAATTTGTAATTTTTCTTTGTTTTTTTTTGGTGGGGTTTAATTTTATTGAAATTTGTCTTTTTCATTTTTTTTTTTTGCTTTGTTGTTAAATTTCGGAAATAATTAACAGAAAATATTTGCCATAAGTGTAGGAAATTTTAAAAATAAAATTATTAAATTTTTATAATTTAACTCCTCCATTTGTTTGGGTTATGCGCCGTCTGTGAGTGAAAATTGAAAGCTGGCGTCGGTAGCGCTAACTGGTGTTCGCTTTTGGGATTAACATCATTGCTATCAAAATGGCGGTGGCTACCGCGCGTGTTCCGCGACAAAGCGAATCGTCTTGCGCGATAGATTTTATTCAGTTAGATGGTTTGGTGAGTTTGTTTTTAATACGTAAATATTATAAGGAAAGTGGGAAAATGTTGATTTAAGAGATTGGAGTCTGATATTCCGCGTTTTAGTCGTGAACCGATTGGGCGGAAAACCATATTGACGAGTTTTTTGAGATGATTTTAATACTGAAATATATTTCTAGGTTGCGTTAAAGGTTATTAAACACTGCCACGAAGAGGGTGCGGGAACCACAGATGTGGCTCAAGGAGTTTTACTCGGTTTGGTTGTGGATAATCGTTTGGAAATTACGAATTGCTTTCCATTTCCCCGTCACACTGACGAAGAAGAATTTGACGAAGGTAACAAATATCGAAAATTATTGATACACATACCGAAATTTTAAATTTTAAACATTATCTTCTGTAGTCGAATACCAAATGGAAATGATGCGTCACTTACGTCAAGTAAACATCGATCATTTACACGTCGGCTGGTATCAGAGCACGTATTACGGAGGATATTTAAATAAAACGTTATTAGACTCGCAGTTCAGTTACCAAAATTCTATCGAAGAATCTGTTGTGCTAATTTACGGTATATTTTATTTATAAAAATTTGTACTTCCTCCCGATTTATATTTAAATTTATTTCATATTCAGATCCTTTACGCACTGCTCGTGGTTTCTTATCGATTAAGGCTTTTCGATTAACTCCAACGATGATGCAATTATATCGTGATGGAGATTTTTCACCTGAATGGTAACTTGTATAAATATTAATTTTGATTAACATAAATCAATTTTATAATAATCGCTTTTTTTCAGTGTGCGCAACGCAAAGATCGGTTTTAATAACATGTTCGAAGAAATCCGCGTCGTCATCAAGAATTCTCACTTAGTTAATGTTTTATGTTGCGAATTAAACGATTCGATTCCAGAGGAGAAAGGAAATCAATATCTCAATTTGGCTACGGCGTAATTTATTTACAATTTAACTTAAAAAATTTATTCTCATAATATTTTAAATATTTTAGGTCTGTTCTCGAAAAGCACATGCGTTCGTTAATGGATTGCGTCGACGAGCAAGTTCAGGAAACCAATAAATTAGCGAATTATTTACGTCAATCTGCTAAGCAACAACAAGCTAAACAACAATATTTGCATAAACGAGTAAATAATTTGTCATTTTTCAATTTTTCTATCCTGTATAATAATTTTCTAATAATTAATTTAATTTTGTAGGAACAAGATAATAACGCTCGCCAAGCGAGAGGTGAACCAGCGTTGCCAGACGAAGAGCTGACCAAATTGTTCAAACCAATTCCAGCACCAGGCCGATTGGACAGCCTTTTGTATTCGGGCCAAATTACCTCCTACTGTCAACAAGTGGCTCAATTTGCGACTCAATCTTTAGGAAAATTGTTCATTGCTGAAGGGTTCCAAAAGAATAGAGATCCAAATATCAATTGATGGAGATTTCTATATCTGATGTGAAAATAAATTGGAAGATAAAGTTTGGATTAAAGCTGTGTTTTTATCTTATTTCAATTTAACACATATTACATTGAGTTTTGTTTTCGTGACACAAATTTT
This sequence comes from Stigmatogaster subterranea, assembly GCA_034696085.1. Taxonomy (NCBI): domain Eukaryota; kingdom Metazoa; phylum Arthropoda; class Chilopoda; order Geophilomorpha; family Himantariidae; genus Stigmatogaster; species Stigmatogaster subterranea. Next base: position 25,572 of record JAQIWS010000102.1, read on the forward strand.
TCCTCTAACGTGTTAAATATTTTTAGTTTTACCTTTACCATTTGCGCGATTGATGTCTCCGCCCTAAAAGAAAAACTAAACTTGATTTAACGGTATTACATTGAAATGTCAAACAGTTATGTACTCTAAACGAACGTTAAATTTGATTGCAGTAAAATTACCGTAAGTTCCTGGAATGATCGTCAAACCAACGCGCAAATTTTGCATCAACCTAAAATAAAATGACAAAATTTTATTCTCGGGAAATTTCTATTTTTAAATCTCCGTGACAACGATTACGTAACAAAAGTTATTTTTAACCCAAAATTTCATAAATATTTTCAATACCAAAATAACCTCGCGCTAATTCCATTTCCCAGCTTCCATTTGTAAACAAGTTTGTTGCCCTTGGCAACACGCACGTGATCGAGTTCATTACCCGACCTTCGCAGTCAATGTCGCAGTATTGATTTTTAGTCGGTGCCTACGAACCCACTAAACGTTCCCCACCCGAAATAAAATCAACTTAAACACAAAGACTAACTAAAATCTTTTATTACCGCAACAAAACTAACTAAATTTTTTTGCTAAAAAATAAATTTTAACAAAATTTGAAATAATTTTTATCAAAATTTTGTATTTTTTATCGTAAATCAATTAAAATCAATTAAAATGAGTCGTTAGTCGTTATCGAGGGATATCGTGACTTAGCGGAAAAAATTAACGGTTTTTCGAGTAAAACGTCACTTATCGTGAAATTATTTACAACACGTGAAAGTGTTTGATTAGATTAGTCAATGAAATCAATGAAAGTTAAGCTTTACACTCGAATCGATGAGTAATTACACCTGAGTTTAATCGAAACATCACTGCGTATACAGCAGTATCATTTCACCTAAAAATTATATTTTCTAAGAATTCAACCTACCTCACTCGTTACTACGAACTTTCAAAAAAAAAATTTTCAAAAAACCCAAATTAAAACGCCCACTAAAAAAATTTTTTTAGTCATCATCTCAAACAAAAACACTACGAAAATAAATAATAACTACAATTCCCTCTATATTTTTCCATTTCTCCTATTATTTTCCGCAAATTTCACACAATCTCTCTCTCTTTCTCTCTTTGAATGAAGCTTGTACAAGAACAATCAATAGATGCGCGCATGCGCACTTCGATTAAAACCAAGAGCGCAACCGGCGTGAGAAGAGTAGCCATTGGGAAAGAGCTTGATGCAGACACGACGATGTTCACTACCACATGGCCACGCACTTGGAAACACGACGTAGTTGTCGGTTATATCTGATAACGCAGTAAGAACCTAATTAATACCCCTAACTAACCCCACCAATCATTACAACCGTTAATCGATTACTAATCCTAAAAATCCGAAAAAGCGGGCTCAAAAATAATTGGTTAATAATAATAATAATAATAATGTGATTTTTCCAGGTTAAGGTTGGGTTTTACAGTATATTAGTGGTTTGGTTGTTGGTGAGTTTTGTGGTGATTTTAGAGTTAAGGGATTGATTTAGATTTTAGTTGATACGGAACAAAACGAAATGATCGGTTTAAAGGGGGGGAAATATGGTGGTTACATCTGTTCGGTTTTAAAATAAATGCCACCTGCTTTCCTTCCACGCTAGACTCGGCTCGGAGGTTTTCCCACACAGCTTATATATTTGTGATTCGGTTCGAATCACAGATATAAAAATATTAGTTATAGTTAATACGTAGTTTTAATTTATTTTCTTAAAAAGTCGCTACGACGTTGAATTATCGCGTGACAGTGATTTTTTGGTGAATTGTCAATAATATTTTTTTATCGTTTTTGAGAACATGATAAAAATTATTTATTATAAATATTAAAAAAAAAAAAAATTGATAAAGAAAACAAAAAGACAAAGTGTCGGTGTTGCGGAGAAGCGAACTTAGGGGGCGCTTGTTGATTGGTTAGGGTTATATATTTTAAATATGCTATAAAAAATTATATTTTTACAGAAATAAGTATTAAAAATGACAAAATTGTCAATTAATCGATAGATTTTTCTTTAATCTTAATTAGTTTTCAGTTTTCAAATTTTATTGATAAATTTCGATTTGACTAAAATTGATAAAAAGAGATATATAGTTAAATAAAGTTAAAATAAGTGCGGTAGTTTAGTAATAATTTATTATGTTTTGTTTGGTTTTAAATTACATTGTGTAATAGAAATGACTCACGACACCCACACAAAGGGGAATAACTGTGACAGACTGGAGAAGGGAGAGAGAACAAAGTGTGGGGGATATTATGTTTTATTTTGCAGTCTCCCCCCTATTTTTAAATTATTCTCGTCCGAGCGTTGTGATTTATATTTTGTAGGTTTAAAGCGCTTTGTAGTTGAATATTGGAGTATTGTATTAAAAATAATATATTATTTTTATGTTTGTTTTAATCCAGGTTTGACGTTTAGGGGATCATCGGTTAGAGCGGACTGGTGGACGGGAACACGTGTCTGGCGCGTGCGAAATGATTTTAAATGAAAAGGCGAGATTAAACGACGTACCCCGACTGAGTTGCTAATTAATCCGCGTGTGGTATGGAATGGAATAAGTTTGTTTTATAGTTTTTCTTGCTGTTTTCACGTTTTAATTTAGTTTTATTGAGTTTGATGAATCGAGATTTGCGAATAAATTTTAAAAATTGATTGATGAAAAATCAAAATTTAACAATTTAACTGAAATTCAAGATAACATAAATCAAAAATTTCAGTTTTTTTATCTACAATTTTTGAACACCTTGAAAAAAACAAACAACCAACAAATCTTTATCAAAAACCAACAAACAAAAATCTCAATAAAAAAACGTTAAAACCGCTACAAAAATCTGCAAAACCAAAAATAAATGAATAAACTACAAATTTTTCTCATTCTAGGCCACTACTTCACATCGATGAACTTGATCTCCAAAGAATCCCTACAACTTCACCGACCTATCACCATCAGAAAAGAGCACTTTTCTCTACCACGCAAGCGCACAATGCTCGCGTGCCACGTGCAAGCCCAACCTTTATCAAAAGCGACAGATGTTGGTAGTTTTAGTTCCACTCCTCGTAGCCCACTGGCCCCCATCACCTGCTCCAGTAGCTCAGTGGGGCCACTTCTATGAAAACTGCTTGGTTCTCTGTCGACTTTGCCATTCACCATCACCTGCTATGAACCTGCGTCTCGTCGTCAGCAAAACCAGCAAAGAAAATTATTCAACAAGTGAGAGATGAACTTTTAGTAACAAGATGGGCTGATTGATTAATATATAATTCTCTACTAAACAAATTTTATTTTACTGTATAACTCGTTTTCTATCATTTTTTATTGGTGGACCAGTGAGTGAAATTTGGGAAACGAAAATGGAGACGTTGACGAAACCGTTGCAGTTCGGATGCGAAGATCACTGGACGTGGAACAAGAAGGATAAATCCCACGAAGTTCGGTTATACGGCACGAGACATCAAGTAGCCCATTTTCACCCAAACTGGAGCAACGGCACTGCAGGCGTTCGTGGAACTCGGATTTTAAATCACGGCTGTTTTTATTGGGAGATCCAAATTTCGAAAAGAATGTTCGGTACAAGTATGATGTTCGGAATCGGGACAAAAAAGGCTCGACTTCACGTCGACGCGTTCGTTAATCTACTCGGATTTGATCAGGACAGCTGGGGTTTATCTCACAAAGGTTTACTCTGGCACAACGGAAAATGCCGACAATATACGAGACCGTTTCGAGAGAACGAAGCTACAACCATCGGTTTATATTTCGACGGTAGTCAAGGAACGCTGTCTTATTACAAAGACGGCGTTAGTTTAGGCGTGGCTTTTTCGGAGTTGGATCAAATCCAAGAACCCTTGTACCCGATCGTTTGCTCGACAGCAGCCAAGACGGAGATGACGTTGGGATTAATGAAGAGATCGTTTGTCAGTCTGCAAGATCATTGCCGCGCCACTATTCTAAGACACGTTTCTAGTCGTGACGACATCGAGTTCCTTAATCTTCCCAATCGAATTAAATGCTACTTAATGGAAGGCTTTTTTGAACCTCGAATCCACGAAAACAACACTCACCGACACGTTAACAGCCGAGCAGTGGGCAGTGCCTGCCAATATGTATGATAGAAAGCTCACTACTTAGTCCTCGTTATAAGTCACTAATGATGATGATGAATAATATATATTATAAATTATATATATTTTACACAAAAATTATAAATTGTAATTTATTATTTATTATTTATATATTTTTAAGTTATTTATTTATTTATTTATTGTAAATTGTGCGCGTGTAGATGTTTTTAGATTTTTGGTTTTTGAGTTTTTGAGTTTTTGAGTTTGAAAAGTGTGTTCGAGTCAATTTTTATTTTGAAAAATTTGAAAGAAGAGTGCCAATTATGTATTTGTACATTTTATATATGGTCACATGATGAATTTCAAAAATAAGGAGTTAATGACAAAGTAATATTAATATATGAAGAAAAATATCATTGGTGCTATATGATGAATTTTATGCTCAAGAGGAAAAATAGAAAAGTCATCAATTAAAAAAATTTAATAAAATGAAAATATGCACGAATGAGGGGATTTATATATTTAATAACGGTAATAGTAAAGATGAAAAACAATATTTCACGGTTGAATATAACAAATATCACAGTTCACCTTGCCGGACAAATTTTTATACTTTCAATATCTGATATCTCTTCAATGTAATCTTCAGAAAAATAGTCACAACTATTATTGAAGCGAGTAACGTTAAAAAATAATGTCATTTTTAAAAGTTTAATCAACAAATTTCAGATGTAATTCCGTTAATCCAAAGGAATTGGTCTCAAATCTCTGTACTGAAACATTCCAAACCAAAGCAAGATTTAGAAAAAGCCTTAATCCCACGCGATGAAGATAAAAATGGCTGTGGTTGTAGAAAATTAGGAGTAGGAGAGTAAATGGGAAAGAGAAATATTGAAAACATATAAATATTAAATAGTTTAACTTTGATCAATCAGCTGAAGATTTAGAAAAGGTGAAATTTCGATTTGTTTGTTTCTGAATTTATTTATTTCAATTTAATGTTAACAAATATGCTAAGAAATTGTATTTTCATCTGCTTCAATGCGTGTTCAAGTTTAATCTACGTATTTTTGTCCGAGATAAGTAGATATATCTGGATGTTAGATTAGGAGACTAAAAATCTAGCGTAGAAAAACGGAATTTTTTAATTTTTTCTAGTCTTCAGTTGATTGGTTTCATATACGCTATGTAAAATCCCTTCACGCAATGATATTATAACTAAACGTGTGTTGAATGTCACATATTTCTAATTATTATAATAAAATGTTTAAAATCTAGTCAAAAATAATAGTTCGTCTCGCTTTTTATTGAATCTAAAAATGGCGCCAGGAATATCGACTGTGCTCGTCTGGTGCAGGTTTCATACGTCATCGGTCGTAACTAATCGATCGTATCAAAATGGCGGGTCATCATGGACACGGGCACAGCTGCGTTGGAGACTGTGATCACGATGATACACCCGAATTAGGCATTATATATTCATTGTACCAGAAAATAGATTTAGAACAAGTTGTTTGCCTTAATGAAAACGAAGAAGGTTCGGGTAAATTTATTTTCAAACCGTGGGAAGAAAGATTAAACTTGGAAAAGGTGAAAATAATTTTAAAATTTAATTTTTCGCGCATTATTTTCGAACAATTTCTTAACCGAAACGATCGCAAATCTTGTTATAATAAAATAAAACACCATTTTGCAATTTAGATTTTAGATTAAAATTTATTTTTAATCGTTTTAGTTCGTTGATAGTTCCGTAGACGAAGAACTGCTTTTCAATATCCCGTAAGTGCTTCAACCTCTAAAATTCTCATTCAATATTCAATCAATTACAATTAAATTATTTCTTAGATTCACTGGAAATGTAAAATTAAAAGGAATCATCGTCGTAGGCGGAGAAAACGGATCGCATCCCAGCAAAATGCGGCTGTAAGAATTTAAAAACTGCTTAAAAAATACTCCGCACAAATTAATAATTTATCTCCTTTTCTTACCTGACTTTTAAATTATTCTCAAGATTTAAAAATAGACCTCACATGACATTCGACGATGCGAGGGCGAAAGCAGATCAAGAATTCGATTTGCAGCCGGACAACACGGGCACGTTAGAATATGCGACTAAGTTAATACAATACGACGACTGCGCAAATTGAATTTAACCGCTTATAAATTTTTATGCCCTACTTGCAGGGTTGTCACATTTCCTAGCATTTATTATTTATCTATTCATTTCCCGACCAATTTCGGCGCAGACTTCACCAAAGTTTATTATATCGGATTGCGAGGAGAGTTTTACGAGGTTGAGTGGAAATTCAATTTAGTTGATATGATTTTTTTTTCTTTATTTCGTGTTTTAAATAATTTCATTTTAGACACGAAGACAACAAATCACAATTGCCACTTACGAAGCCAGACCAAATCCAGCTGATCATAAAATTGACTCTTTTGTTCCAATGTCGCGTCAAGTTCAATAATTTGTTAAGTACTTGTTTACTTCTCAAAAATAACGAAGTTCAATAATTTGTAAAATACTTGTTTACTTCTCAAAGTTCAATAATTTGTTAAATACTTGTTTACTTCTCAAAGTTCAATAATTTGTTAAATACTTGTTTATTTCTCAAAAATAACGAAGGAAAAACGCTTAAAATGTACATTTTCTTTTCTAATAACTAAAATAAAAAATTTTGGGGGATAATTTGTTATTTCTGATTTATTTTTATGATTTGTAAAACGTTCTGAGTCGTTCGTCTTTAGGTTTTAAAACGAGTTTATCTCTTAAGCTTATAATCCAGCCTGGTTCTAATCCGATGAAAACTTGTCTGGGATCTTTCTGCTTTAACAACATTTCTTTCTGTAAAATTAAAACGAATTTGAATTATAAATTGTTAAAATATTAACACCTAACTCACCATCGAATCTTGATTTAAGTCTGGTAATTTATAACCGTATTTTTGCGCTAATTTAAACCTTTCTTCGGCTATTTTATCTGGATCAGCGAGATATCCACGATTAACCGGGTTTGTGTAATAATCTACCAATTCTTGCGGTGGAAGTAAACGTTTCGGTATTGGGTAACCTAAAACACAAAATTCAAATTTTAGACATCTCATTTATTTAAAATACTAGGTTGTGAATAAGAAGACAAATCTAGAAACTAATACCTCTGCGAAAAAAATTAAGAGGATCGCTAAGCGCGAGTAACGAATGTACATCAAAATAAGCGGTGGTAATCACACCTCCGTTTCGTTCAATCGCGGCTATGACAGGTTCGGTCGCTCTCTGAACTTCGATGTTTATTTTAGCTTTAAAATTATCCACTCCCTTTAAAAAATACATAATAATTTATAAATACTGTAATAATTTTAAAAAACTAGGAAAATTGCGGTCAGAACTAACCTCTAGAGTTAACTGTACTCCAAATTGTCTTTGCATTGCCCGAAATTGGTATAGTTTAGAATTGCAAAAACTAGCTAAATCAATTTGATCGTCGCTGTTGAGTCGTCCCGTATCAATCATCAATTGTAGTTGTTGTAATGTAATCGGAGGGTATTCTCTTTTTAAACTGTAACCAAATTCAAAATTTGTCAGTAATTATTTTAATTTTTGATACGATTATTAGTCACGTACTAATGTTTTTCATAATAGGGCTCTCTAGGCGTGCTCAGGTACAATGGATTACTTCCAGTTTCGTAACCAACTCTCATATAATTCTGCCGGGCTTTTGATCCCTTAGTTCCACAGCCGTGAGTTTTCCCTCCGTGCTGTCCTCTCCCTCGAAGCCCCTACATCAACAAAATCCTCAAAATGTAATTAAAATACAACAAATCCACAAATTTCACACCTTTTTCATCGGAACCGCCGGTCGCAGATTATTCAAAGCAACGCGTGGTAAAACGCGAAGCAAATCCAAAGCTTTTTGCACCGTCGTCCCCGATCTGGAAGCCGCCATTTTAACTCTGTGATGTCACTGTAAACTAACGCCATCTATCGACCAAATAAAGCACCTAAAAAGCTAAATCGCTTTAACTACCAACTTCACCAACAAAAAATCAAAATATTTTAGGTTTCTCTTTAAATAAAATAAAAATACAATTCTATACACATTATATTATTTTAATTACTAACCTAATTAAATTTTTATTTTTAATAAAAAGATAATTAAAAAAATCAGTAAAAACTTGTAGTTAAAGCGCCGTTCCCCTGACGATTTAATTTTACACGGTATGTAGTAACAAACTAATTAATACATAAACCTCAGCAAATGTAATTTTAATTACGTCTTGGAAAGGACAATCTTTTTTCTTGGCCCGAGCGCTTTAAACGTGGAACAACATTTCATTATATTGCAACGAGCGCGGCACGTTGTTGCAAAGACAGCACTTTTGATTAAATATTTTCGGAGACTCTTAATTGAAATTCTTTGGAGCAAATTCCAACTCGTCTTCTCGTCAGCCTGACCAAAATTCAGCAACGCAAGAATGCTATTGGAGGAAACCAGAGGATGACACACAACTACCAATAGCCTCGGGGCAAACCAATATTCCCGCGCACGCGCAATACGCTCTTCATTTTTATATACAATGTTCGTCTAATGAACATTTTCGCACACCGCAAGCCCAAACTTTCGTATTGATAAAATATCTAAATTCGCATTTTTAGATTTGTGTTTTGAAATTAGCTACGATCACGAGAAATTAAAATATTTTGCAATTTTGGCCGCATTGTTGTCGTTTGGAAATTTTGTTGCAGTTTATTTATTGTTTAGATCTTTGGATTGTTAAAGATTTTGTAACAATTGCGGTTTGATTGTTGCGAATTTTTAACAATGAGATTACATTGTTAGTTTTCATCTGTTTAGATTTTTATGATTGTTGAATTATTTTGTTGTTTGTTTGTTTGTTTTCCAATTTTTTTAAGATTTTCTAAATTTTTAAATAATAAAATTTCGGCGTGTCGAGAAATTTTCGGATTTTTTGTTGCGTTAACGATGCCAATTACCCACGACCGAATGTGTTGTTTTCGTTCTACAGGTGAGAACATATCGCGGTCACCTGCTCTTCACGATCACAAATTACTGTACACTGACCACAAGAAATAAGTAGTGGATGAAAGAGCAAAACTACGCCTAATAATAGAGTAAAAATTGGACATCAGTTTTCAAAGTGTACGACACGAAAAACAAAATTACGCGTTATAAAAATCGCAAAAATTCGCAACAATACCTAACAAAAATTAAAAATAAAAGAAAAATCAACGAAATTTTTCCTAAATAATAAAATATCTTACCTGAAATCTATTTTTAATTGCGTAAATTTATTTATTGAAGCATTTTTGTCGAAATAAACTTTGTAAAGATGGCGGAGAACGAATTTGTCGTTTCTTGCAGTGTCAAATGGTGGAAGTGTAAACTCTATTGGGAATAACAAAAGCACAAAAGATGGAAGCGAGTTTTGAAAGAGTGCGGAATGCGCCCCGTCACGGGTCGTCCCGCGACCACGCGAAGGTCACGTGCGTAATCCTGACGCGTGACGCAGCAGCCGCCTCGCCATCTGGCGGCGACTTTTCATCTCATTCAAAAGTTGTTCGTCTCTTGCCAGCAGGTGGCAAGTTAGGAGAATAAAAAGAGACCTTCATCCGCCCCCGCTTTGCTAAATACAAAAGTAGACGTACATAAAATTTTGCGTTAACGGATTTGTGAATTACGTAATAAAGTTTTTGGGTGTTGGGTTTTAGAAATTTTGTCTTTGGGTTTGTGAATGAAATTGAGGAGAGAAAAGAGGAGAATTTGTAACAATGACGGTTTGGTGAGGAAAATTGGTGAGTTTGTTGGTGAACTTAAAGCAATGAAAAAGTTGTTGTAAAAATGGAAAATTTGTTGTAAAAAAACTGGAAAATTATTCTAAAAAATAGAAAATTGTTGTAAGAAATGGAAAATTTGTTGTAAAAAATGGAAAATTTGTTGTAAAAAGTGTAAAATTTGCCGTAAAAAGTGAAAAAATTGTTGTAAAAAGTGAAAAATTTGTCGTAAATAGTGAAAAATTTGTCGTAAAAAGTGAAAAATTTGTCGTAAAAAATGGAAAATTTGTTGTAAAAACCGGAAAATTATTCTAAAAAATAGAAAATTGTTGTAAAAAATGAAAAATGTGTTGTAAAAAATGGAAAATTTGTCGTAAAAAGTGGAAAATTTGTTGTAAAAAATGAAAAATTTGTTGCAAAAAATGGACAATTTGTCGAACAATTTGCAAAAATTTCTTTCAGGATTTGATCAACACAAAAAGCAAATATTGTAAAAAAAATCAGAAAAAAACCCAACAAACAATTTTAATACTCTCAATACCACAAAACCTTAACATTACCTCCACAAACCAAAATTAAAAAACCAATAACAAACAGAACCAACAAAATTAATAACAAAAAATATTAAATTACATCCCCCCCCCCCCCCCAAAAAAAAAAAAAAAAAAAAAAAAAAAACCACCTCGAGGCCCAAAAAAAACTTTTTAGCCACAAAAAAAAAAGTATTAAAAATTCGAACGCAAAACCACAAAAAAAAAAAATTACCAAAATATAAATAAAAGACTTTTTCGTATAAGATTGCAGCAATGATAAGCGTAAGTATTTCATCTATGCGCTGCATCCCGATTGAAGCAGAAGTGAAAATGCAGCTTCATATTAAAATGGGCGATTTTAATCTTTCATGTAAAACGCATGGCAAAAAGAAGAAGGAGTTTGCCGAAATGATCGCCTCGAGCTACACGTGAAACCACGACACAAGTTTAAAACCTAAAAAAAAAAAAAAATTTTCATAGATTTAAAAAAAAGTGGAAAGAGAGAGAGAGAAACGCGGGTTTCGGGATTGCATAAAATTTTTGTCATAAAATAATCATTGACTGAGTAGCGCCACTAACGGCAGTCGAGGGAACTTAAAAAGTGTCGGTGATCATCAGTGCTATCAATAAATGGCGGTTGGTCGTTGCGCGGAATAAAATAAAATGGATCGCGAGGCTTAATCTGGGAAAGAGAGAGTGAGTCCTCGTTGCTATCTTTTAGCCTCAATCCCATATGCATCGTTGGGTTGAACGGGTTTAAGCTGCTCTCAAGGGAGAAGAGATTTCCGTCAGGTTATGAATATGTTACTGAGCATGCGCGCGGTTGGTATCTCATTTTGCCAGATACCAGGGTTTTTTTTGTTGTTTAGTATTTGCAGGTTTTTTTGGGAGGTGGGAGATGGAGTAATAAGGAGTGGAATTTTTGTTTGGTTGGTAGTAATTAGAAATTGGTGAAAAATGTTGGTTGAAGGAGTTGGATTGGTGAGTGAATTTTGAGTGTGGTTTGGTGGAAGTAGAATGAGTTTTAATTTAAGTGTGGGGAAATTTTTTTTTTTAATGAGGAAAATTTGTGATTTTTATGTTTTTAAAGTTGGAAATTTTGAGATTTTCAAGTTTTTAAAGTTGGAAATTTTGAGATTTTCAAGTTTTTAAAGTTGGAAATTTTGTTAAGTCGAGTTTGAATTTTTACAAGAAAATTTCTGACAAAAAAAAATGGTTAAAAATCAAAATTTCAAAAAAATAAAATTACACAACCACAAAACAAGATTTAAACAAGTTTCAACCCGCATAATCCAACAATCTACACCACAAGAAAATCTTGCAAAATCTTCAACTTTTCAACTTTTCAACATACCAACCTTACAAAAATCCAAAAATACCACGAATTAAAATAACCAATCCCTTACAAAATTTTCCCAAATCCCAACCTAAACCCAATTAATCAATTACCATCCCAACCTCCAAAAATCAAATCCCCATTAAATAATCCCACACCAAACTCCACACGCATCAGTAAATCCACCACACGTTACACCAAACCCAAACAAATTAATAATTACTCCACACCACCTTTTTATTTTTCTCTCTCACTTCGTTATACCGAGCCTCTCACGCATCACCCTCCTTACAACGATCGCGCCTTGAGCGGTAGTTATCAGAAGGAAGCACTGAGGCAATAACTCGAGGCTACGACCATTCAAATTATTGATAAGTAGACGAGGCAGACGCGTCGGCGTTAAAAATGAATTATTTCGAGGTTTCTACAGCATTCACTTATCAAAGAAAGAAATCTTGTAATACCAGTAATGTACATTTTGAACTATGACCTCTTGCCAACTTGCCCATTTTCACAGACGACGCGTGCGCGGTGGAAAAGGAAGCGGAGTGAAACATTATTTATCGAGTTTAAATACGTAATTCTACGTATACGTTGTTTTAATCCGGTTAAGGATATGTTTGGAAGCATCATTAATAACCCAGGGTTAGTTTAGGTTTAGGTTAGGACGGTGTAAGGAGTCGTGAGAAGTTTTGTTTGGTTTTGTTTTATTTATGGTCGGAGTGAAAAATCGCGATTTTTGAGATTTTGCGTTTTCAAATTTTGATTTTTGGGAATTTGAATTGTGGAGGTAAATATTTAGTGGAATAAGTTGACGCTTTGGTAAAGTCATTTCATGTCTGCAACAAACTTTTTCTTTATTCAGACAGCACAAGAAGGAAAAAAGATGTTGAAATTGTTATTCTTAAAATCATTTTTATCGTTTCATACACAGAAATATTTTTATACCAGGTTTTTCTAATACTGTACAAAACTTATCTCTTCCTACTCTGAGTTTTATTTATTTATTTTTGTCACTTAAAAAAAAAGGATTTTCTAATTTAAATTATTAAAAAGTGAAATAAAAGTGAAATGAAATCAAAATAATTATTTTTCAATCCAAAATGTTAAAAATTTTTTAAGCACATATTAGAAGAAAAAATTTTGGTTACTATTTTTATTTATTAATTATCTTTCTCTCCATTTTGTATTTTATTTATTTTTGAGGTTGGAAATTACACTTAAAGGAATTTTTCGTTTTTGTTTGTGGAGAGAAAATCGAGAAAAAGCGAAATTAAAAAATAAAAGAGAAAAAAAAATGAAAATTTTTAAGAAATTTATTATAAAAAACACTAAAAATATAAACGGAGATGAATATTTACACGTGTTTTATCTTTTTTTTTGTATTTTTTTATCTCGATAAATTTTTTTTTTCATCAAACGCGCATGCGCGTTTGACTAAAATTTCCCCTTTGATTATACGTTATTTTATTTAAACTTTTATTTATTGCCAGAAATTTTTTTTTTACCTTTTGTTATTTAAAAATCAAACAACACAAAAAAAAATATTACACAAAACTAAAAAAAATTTAATACAATAAAATATTTTAAATTAATTTAAAAATTAAAATTGTAAAAATCACTTTTCACCAAAAATAAAATTAAAATTTCCCCCCAAAAATTAAAAATCGAACAAAAATGGAAATATTTACACTTAAAAAAACATTTTTTCCACTTATTTATTTATTTATGTTCTTAATAATTATCAATGAAAACCACTCACTCAAGAAAAATCAAAATTGCCTGAGAACACGCCTTAAAAATTTGAAAATTTTTCTTCAGTTAAAAATCAAAAATCAAAAAATCAAAATCCCAACCCCAAAAACAAAATTAAACCAAAAATTTATCAAAATAAAATTAAAATACTTGACCGGATAATCATAATAATAATATTAATAAATCATCATCATCAATTAAAAAATAATATTAATTAATTAATTACTTACATGAGCTTAATATTCTGAACGTAAAAACATTGCACTTTTGTTAATTATGCATACAAAGTTGGTTTTTAATCTTAAAAATTTTTTTAAACGCAAATTATTCCTTTACACAGCAACGAAATCAAATAAAATTAAAACTAGGCTTAGAAATTAAAAATTCCGCTTTTTGTTTCGTATTAAACAGTGCTCGGATCAAATGTACAAAAATTGAAATTAAAAATTGAAATATTGGCAATAATTATTAATTATCATACAAATACTGATTTACTCTTAATTTTTTAATTTTATTTTAGGTTAAGAAAAGAGGGAAATAAAAATTTATTAAAGTCGAGTTGTCGTTTGATTTAGCAACAAAAATGTTCACTTTTAAATTTTGCCAGCACCGATTTTTCAAAAATTCTGAAAAAATTTTCAAATTTTAGGTTTTAATAAAAAACCAAGAAAAATTTATAAAACCACAAAATGAAATAAAACGAGTGAGAGATTGACACTGGCACGAAGGATTTTTCTTATCTCGTAATTTTAAACACGTCACGCGAATTTTTCTTATTTTCTTAAAATTTCAAAAATTTCAAAATTTCATTTTTTCAAAACTGCCATTTTTTTTGTGTTTTCAATCATTTTTATTTATTTTATTAATTTTAATTTAATGTAATCGACACAAAAATTTATTTATTTTTGTTATTATTATATATGATGTAAAAAACAAAATGTCGTCGTTGTTTTATGTTTGTAATATTAATTTGTATTTATTTATTTTTCTTAAAATTAATTAAAAGTAACGCGTGTTGTTTGTGTTTTTAAAAATCCCGTAGAAATTGGCAAGAGCACGGAATAAAATCTGTCTTTTTCCAAAATCTTGGAGAGAAATTAGCGTCGTCGAGATCTTCAAATTTTTGTTTTCATTTCATGGCACACTTTGTAGCAACAACAACATCAACAACAAACTTGCAGAAATTCTTCATCTTTTTGTGGGGTGGGATCAGCAGAGCATATTTTCAATATTTTCATTGAAAAAACTAAACAAAAATCAAAATTATTCATTGAGCTCAAGTCATTTCTTGATTGGCACTGCTTTCAAATCTCGAAAATAATAAACAAAAACCAAAATAAACAACGTTGCATCTCGTAATCCGCATCCAAAATCATTTTCTCAACATCATCGACGGTTAAAAACCGGAAAAAACAACTCGGAAACTCGTAAAACTCGCCAAACTAAAAATAGGGTTAAAATAGGGTTAGCGATCACGCGGTTTTTGTTTTGTTTTCATTCTTTATTTCTATTTCTTGATGTCTGAGTCTTTAGATTTGGAGTCTAGCTGTTGAGCGGTGGCACTGAGAGACGAGTTAGACGACGGGTAATTCTTCTCCAGATATTTCAACGATTCTGACAGATAATTATGGAATGCCGTCAACGCCGCGACGATGGCCGGGCATCCGAAGCCATGCGTGATGAGCGAGAAGTGCGTCAAATGGCGTTGCATGTTGGGTTCGAGAATTATCTGAGGCCGTGTATTGCACAGTGGGGAACGATCTTGGTTCAGCAAGTCCATTATTTCTTTGGTTATTTGCCTGGTTTTCGGTGGAAATAGAAATAAAAATGAAAATATATAAAATTGTATTAGATAACTTGGATAACTTAGGTTGGGTAAATCTAAAAAATGAGATTTGGCAAGAAAAACGGAAAATAACGTCAAAAATCATCAAAATTATAAGAAATTTAACAGTAAAAAATAACACCTAATTATTTCTTTGCTTATTTGCCTGGTTTTTGGTGGAAATAAAAATGAAAATAAATAAAATTGTATTAGATAACTGAGATAACTTAGGTTGGGTAAATCTAAAAATGAGATTTGGGAAGAAAAACGGAAAATAACGTCAAAAATCATCAAAATTATAAAAAATTTAACAGTAAAAAATAACACCTAATTATTTCTTTGCTTATTTGTCTGGTTTTTGGTGGAAATAAAAATAAAAATTAATAAAATTGTGTTAGAAAAGTTAGGTTGGGTAAATCTAAAAAGTGATTTGGGAAGGAAAAACGGAAAATAACGTCAAAAATCATCAAAATTATAAAAAATTTAACAGTAAAAAATAACACCTAATTATTTCTTTGCTTATTTGCTTGGTTTTTGGTGAAAATAAAAATAAAAATTAATAAAATTGTATTAGGTAAGTTAGATAACTTAGGTTGGGTACATCTAAAAAGTGATTTGGGAAGGAAAAACGAAAAGTTACGTTAAAACTCCAAGAAATTTAACACTAAAAAACACCCCACACTTTTTTCTACCCCCTCTTCAACCATCCCCCACATCTAACACCCCTCCTTTCTACTAACGAACAATAATAAACCAAAATCCTTAAAAAGACGACATCCCAAAAAACACAATTGACGAGAGAAAAACCGAAATAAAAAATGGTGGGGGTAAGAACGACATAAAAACTAAAACAAAAAAAATAAAAGAGGGTGGGGGTTTACTTAAAACGTGGGGGTGAGGGTAAAATAAAAAGAAGAAAAAAGAAAAGAAAGGAGGAGTAAAACTCGAGCAAAGTCATTTCGAGAATGAAATACGACGGATTGTAAATGTCAGATAAGACCAACACCTGAATGACAACATGTAACCAAACCAACGACCGCCATTTTCTCCTGTCTATAAATACATGAAACAAGGTCCTCCGATCACTTAACCTTAATAATAAATACCTTTACAAAAAAATTAAATTCTATTTATTTTTATTACAGTAATAGTTGAGAAAAATTGAAGAAAATAGGATGAAGAAGCGCCGTAGGAGCTGAGTTTTAGTTTTTAAGCCTAACGTTACGTTCGAAGTCGTAAAGCTTTCAGCGTAAGGATATCGTGATGTCTTTATTGACGATCAAGTGTAAACTCTTTTGGTATTCAACTCAACACTTTTTAACATCTTTTGTGTTCGAGCGACGTTTCAGGGTTATAAAACGACCAAACAAAAGTAGTGAATCAAATGATATAAAATGTCAACTTATAACTTAAAACTTAAAATAAGAATAATCTAAATTTTATTTAAATCCCACCAAAAAAAATTTTTCTCCTTGAAATAAAAATAAAAATAAAAATAAAAATCTCAAAACAATTTGCTCCTTTAAACTTTAAACCAGCAACGACTGTAATAAAATTCTGAGGAGTGAGTGAGTGAGTGAGTGTGTATGTCTGTGTGCCATTTTGTGTTCTCCTAATTAAGTTGAGGAATGTAGCGTTGGACGTGAGTTTGGCAATATATTACAACTCGTACAACTCCTCTAATTGTTTTCTCCTTAAATTTTAGTTTGACAATAAATAAATCCCAACAAAATATCTGTCGCAGTAAATAAAATATTTAAGGTTGAGTTTTTTGTTTTTTTAATATAAAAATAAAAATAAACTATAAAATATAAAAAGTGGGTTACTTTGAGGCCATTATCCGTTCCTTTCGTCTGTATTGCTCGGCGGGATCCGTGTTTTGCCTGCACAGATATTCAGCCACTTGCTTGGCGGGAAATTCGGTTTCACAGACGTAGCCCAAATCGCGAGCTAAATGAATTGCTTCACCTATTTCAAAACAAAACAAAAAACAATAAACATTTTATCCAACATTTTATTTCAATAAACTACACTACTTAAAAAAAAAATTCTTTGGACATCAAAACTCAAATCGAGATTTTCAACCGTGCGATATAAGAAAAAATTTTAAAAATTACTCCGGACTAACCCAGAATCCATTTTAATCGGCAATATAATTTTTGAACAAACTGTTATTAGGCAAATATAAAAACGGAGCGAATATGAAAATAAATCATCATTTTTCTCCGCGATTGCCCGTGGCAAACGAATGAACGCCCCTCCGCAGTCTCTCTCTCACCCGCCCCCATCCAGGTAAATAGATCACCATCCCCGCTGGGCGTGGCCACTTGAGATGCGCCTATAAACACCTTTAGTCCGGCTCGCTTTCAGTTCCCACGCCCCCACCGGCCAAGCTGGTCATCCACCCCCAACTAAAGCAGGTGGGCCTGGCTCCCGCTGCAATTACTCGGATTTATGCGGGACATGCCAACGTGGACGCCACCACCTTCAAGGTCGAAAACTTTTCGTGGATCGAGTTTTTAAATATATTTTTTTTTTTTTTAAAATATTTATTTCGTAAGAAAAACATTTTAGTGGCCCACGGGTACGAGGATGTTATGAATGAAATCGGCGTACACCCCCCAAAAAAAAAAATAAACAAAAACGCGCGATTTTAAAATTTTACGGAATACAGCGCCATCTACCGGTTTCGTATGTTTCCTATTAAAATTGATGTAATCCGAATTTTTCGGTTTTTAAGATTAAATATTTAATATTTTCAAAAATTTTAGTCACATTTTCGGGTTTTTTTGCAGTAAAATTGATCTAATCCGAATTTTTCGATTTTTAAGATTAAATATTTAATATTTTCAAAAATTTTAGTCACATTTTCGGTTTTTTTTTGCAGTAAAATTGATCTAATCCGAATTTTTCGGTTTTTAAGATTAAATATTTAATATTTTCAAAAATTTTTCACATTTTCGGTTTTTTTTGCAGTAAAATTGATGTAACCAGAATTTCTCAGTTTTCAAGACCAAAAATTTCAGTCACGTGGTCGAAACAAAAAAAAATTTTTTTTTTTTTATGTGTGTGACACGATAATTAACTCTTTACCTCCAAACAAAACCCAAACCCAAACCCCCCTTCCATCACTTAACCCTAATTTAAACCCAACATGGCGGAAAGAGACAATCCATTTCAACCGAAAAGAAACTCGAGACTTTTTGATAGCTCTCGCCTATTATTCAGGGAGGCGTGGGAACAGAGGGGTCACCTGTGATTCACCTGTCCTTGCTTAACAACATAACAAAAAAAAAAATTACACGCACAAAAAAAATTAAGAGGTTAAAAAAAAAAAAAAAAAAAGGGGAAAAAAAACAAAAAAGAATGAAAAGTGAGTGGAAAGGAAAAGGGGGAGGGAGGATAGTAAAGTAGCATCTCTGTCTCATGATACTGTGGAACCAGCGGGGAGGCTAAACACGCACACAGCGTCGGACTGGGTCGTTGATTAGGCTTCCTTTCTTTTCCTTTGGAACCACCATAATTGCTGCTCATTCAAAGGCAGAGAACAAACGAGAGCGAGAGCGAGGTTGGGTTTGGTTGGGTTTGGTTTGGGGTTTTGGTCGGTAGGTGGGTGGAGAGGAAGTAGGGGTGAGAATGCAATTGGGAGATTTGAGTGAAATAAAAAGCGTGAGAAATTTGTGAGTGGGAGAGGATGGAAAGGTGGTGAAAAGGTGTAAAATGAGGTTTTTATTTTTAAGGATGGGGAGTAATTCGAAGTGGTTCCACGTAGGTCGAATTTTGAATATTTGATGTACATTTACGAAATTTTGAAAATAGTAAATTTACGAAATTTTGAAAATAGTAAATTTTTTGTGTGGAAAAATTGAAAATCGCAAATTTTTTGTGTGGAAAAATTGAAAATCGCAAAATTTTTGAGAGGAAAAATTGAAAATCGCAAAATTTTTGACAGGAAAAGTTGAAAATCGCAAAATTTTTGACAGGAAAAGTTGAAAATCGCAAAATTTTTGAGTGAAAAAATTAAAAATCGCAAAATTTTTGAGCGGAAAAATTGAAAATTGCAATCATAATTAAAAATTCCAAAAATTATTTTGTAAAAAATCAACTAAAAATAACTAAAACTAATACTCTAAATTCTTTATAACTAAAATAACCCCAAAAAAATTCCAAAATTTTAAAAATATCTTCAAAATATTCGCCACTACTCTCGACTTTTAACTCAACTTAAATTTAAAACTTAAAATTAATACCAAATTATTAGCATTTAAACGTCTACTATTTAAGGGGACACGTAGTTAGAGGATTCCTTTATCCATTTTTCCTCTCAATTTCGCGGTATTTTTCACTTAAACGCCTCTTTTCACGGATAATTTGGCTGCGGGCGATTGTTTCTTTCTCCTTCCACCAGGCGGCAGGCCGTTCGCGTGTCCTGGCGGCGGGGAGGTGAAACTCGGGTCAATTGGTGAAAATTCTTAACATACCAGAACACCGCTCGCAAAGAAAACTCTAAACTATATAATTACAACACGACGTTACACGAAAACACGTAATCGATCATACCGTGTTACAAAATTCCAACTCCACAAAAAAAATAAAAACCCAAAACAAAATATTTGAATTTTACAAAACTAAAACTAAAACTAAAATTAATATTTAATTTTTTTTTAACCATAATTTAAAAAAAAAAAAAAAAAAAAAAAAAATCAAATCAAATCAAATCGTAAAACCGATCGTAAAACGTCATCGTTGAAGTTCAATAACCTTTTTTCGGCTTACCCCTTTGATGACGGGGTATTAAATATCAATGACGAAATTGTAGATTCCGAGAAGGGAAAAAAAGTTTTATGAAGAAAAAATTTTGTGAGGAATTGAATTAATAAAAGTGAAAAATTAAGTCAAAGTGAAATTAAGGTGGTTTTTTTTGTGTGTGACGTCATTTCCTGAGTGTAATTTATCGCAATGTGGATTGTAGTTTTTTGTTGTGGATTTTTATTTGTATTCTTACCCCGTGTTGGGGTTTTTGAGGGTAGTGACCCGTAGGTAAGAGTTGGAGAGGGGAATGACCTTTGTGAGGGTAATGCGGTGTTATGACGTTGTTATTACTGTTAGGAAGAGGTTTGTGATTAAGAGATGGAAAATTTTGAAAAATTTTGAATTTTTTTGAGTTGAAAATTAAGAAAAATTGAATTTCAATTCCGAGAAATTGGAAATTGATGTTAGAAATTATGTTAAATTTTGCTTAAAAAAAACGTAAAATTTGAGTTCAATTTCAGTTATTCTCAATTTTCAATTTTTTATCCCTATTTTCAATCATTTTTCACGATTTTCTGTTTTTTAACAATATTACCAAAAATTTGAATGCAGTAAAACCAAAAAACCAAAAATTCTGTACTAAAAATCTTAAATTTCAATTCCTTGAAATTGAAAATTGAAGTTAAAAATTACGTAAAATTTTGCTCAAAAAATCTTAAATTTTCAATTATTCTAAATTTTTAATTTTTTATCCCTATTATCATTCATTTATCACGATTTTCTGTTTTTTTTAACACTGTTACCAAAAATTCCCACGCAATAAAAACAAAAAATCTTTAAAATTTCCAAAAAATTTCAATTTTTAAAATTTTTCTTTCCCTCATTTCACCAATTTTTTCACGCTATCCTCACCTTAAACCCAACCATCCAACTCGCATTAACATTCAACGCGTGTACGATACTCCATTAACATGGGAACCATTCACACACTAAAAATACAATAGCAAAAAAAAAAAAAACCACAAACAAAAAAAAAAAAAAAAAAAAAAAAATTTTTTTCTCAATGGAAAATTAACTTCAAGGAAACTATCAAAAACTTTTTACATCACCCATCACATCACCAACTTCCTTAATCCCACCAAAAAAAAAAATTTTTTTTTTCCAATTTACCAAAAAATCTCAAAAACCAAAATTAAGCCAAAATATAAAAATTGCCATAATTCAAAAATTCTCACCATCTGGTGATCAAACCCAACTTATAACAACTTCCAGGCGTTCTCAACCGCTATTTCAACGGAGCAGTACTAATGACGTCAAAATGTTGCGAAGACGAAGAGGACGACGCGGAAATAACGAGATGTTACCACGCATGTTTGCAAAGTGGAGAAGAAAGAAAAAGATGCCGCCGGTTTTGCTACGGTTGCTTTGCACCATGTGTCGGTCGTGTAGTGTGAAAAAATGTGTCCGGTTTGCAATCGAGCGAGTTATATGACTAACAACTGGTGTGTTTTGTCACTTGTTAATGAATGCGACGCTCTTTTTAACTGAGGGTTGAATATTTCGCATGTGGTGTGGATATATTATATTATATATTATAGAGAAGATTTTTTGGGTTTGGGTTGTGAGGTAAAAATTTTGAAAGGTGATTTTTTTTTTGTAGAAAATTTATAATTTTTAGTAATTTTTTTGTTGAAAAAATTTTTTTCCCATGAATTTTGGATTATTTTTTGTAGAATTTTGTATATTCTGGTAAATTCCATTCCTAAGATGGAAATATTGTAAAGTTGGAAAATTGAAAAGTTCGAAATTTTGCGTTAGTAAGAAAATTAATTAAAAATTTGTGGAAAAAAAAATAATGAAAAATTGGCGTAAAATTTTTAAAAATGTAAAATATTTCTAAAACTATCAAAAGAAATTTAAAAAATAAACTTAAAATCTGGTCGAAAACT
Source organism: Stigmatogaster subterranea (assembly GCA_034696085.1). Lineage (NCBI taxonomy): Eukaryota > Metazoa > Arthropoda > Chilopoda > Geophilomorpha > Himantariidae > Stigmatogaster > Stigmatogaster subterranea. Next base: position 47,591 of record JAQIWS010000102.1, read on the forward strand.
CGAAAAATTACTAAAATTTCAAAAATCCACAAAATTTCAAATCAAAAAAACCGAAATAAAAACCTCAAAAAAAATTTCTTCCAAAAATAAAAAATAAAAAAACATTATTAGGTGAAGGTAAAACATTCAGCAAAACACAATACAAAAACCGTGGGATTAAATAACCAAAATTCAAAATTACACGTTTGTTCCAACAACAAAAAAAATTTCAAAAAAATTCAAAAAAATTCTCAAAAACCATTCAAAAAATAAAAAAATCCTAAACTGCCTCATCATTTCATTTGGGAGGTCGGCCCTAGCGAGAATAATTGGCAAGTGTCAATATTCCAAAAAATTACCCAAAAAATCTCAAAGCGTGACCTCATTAGCACTCGTGGGTGGACAACGTCAAATGAACCATCGCATCATTTTTTTCCACCTTTATTTTCACTTCTCCACCTCCCACAAAAAAAAAACAAAAAAACAATTCTCTCAACTCTTCCGCCATTTTAAAAAACTAACATATGGCGAGCGATGTTTATTTTTCGACGCTCTCGAACGCCAACTGTCGAGTAACGTGTCAGAGAAAAGAAGACGTTACCGGAAGAGCAACAACATTTTCGCATAAATAGTCAACACTATCCCGTTTTCTAGGAAATGACGAAGTAAAAATAGTCCGGAAATGGGTGTCGTTTTAATTTTTTTTTTTTTTTTTTTTTTTTTTTTTAAACTTAGTCTAATTTACAATTTTTCTTTTTGGTATTTTAATTTCTCCCATGTGGGAAGTGATCACTAAAATTTCTCACGTTAAAAAAAAAATTTAAATTACAAAAAGAAAATTTAGTTTGTTATGTTTTAAAAATTAAATTACAAATTTTGGGTCAAATTCAAATAAATTTGGTTAAAAAAAAAAAAAATAAAAAAAAATCGAATTTTGTGAATTTTTTCAAAATTTCACTCAAAATTTTCAAATTTCACTCAAAATTTTTAAAATTTTAACCCCCCAAAATTTTTTTTATTTTTGTTTATCCCCACTAAAATCTAATTTACTTCCTCAACCTTCAAAACCCAATCGAAAACTTTATAATCCAACCAGTTTCTTATAAAACACGACTTTGACATTTTACGACTTCAAAAAACCCATAATCACAAATTAACCCCCAAAAACTCCCACAAAAAAAAAAAATCCAAACCTAACCCTAACCACCAAAAAACAAACAAATTAAACTCTAATTAGCTAAAAAATTAATCTCACCTAAATCCAATCATCATTTACACTCAAACCTGACAACAACAACAACAACATCAACATCAAACAAACAACCTCCCGTCATGCATCATCGCCCGTCGACCAATTAGAAGAGAAATTACAAAAGAGCCAATGACACTTGGTCAGTTAAGCAACGTCCTCCGAATACTAATCACGTCCGAGAAAATTTTTACCAACGGGAAGGCGCAAAAAAAAGATTTCGCAGGGAAGACGAAACTGCCTTCGAGGAAGACAAGTCGGAGGAGGAGGAGGAGGGAGAGGGAGTGAAGTCAAATTGGTGGAACGGCAGGCACACCTGCTCGTTGCGTGTCGATCCGTGTGAATTAACTGCACGAGATTAATTTTTTGTGTTTTTGGTCGAAAACGCGACGAAAATCGACGAAAAACAAAAATTTGTGATTAAAAAGTGACGTAAAAATGCGTGACGTAATAAATTTATTCTGGGTTAAACTACGAGTAGACAATGACGTAACAAAGTGTCTGTTCTCTTTATTGATTGTTTCCTCTCTTACCTTCCACCAATGACGTCACCAGAGTGACACGCACAGCCTTACGCCGCCCAGCGGGCAAGAAGAGCCCTACAGACTGCAGTTGCTCCCTCAGGAGCTTTCCCCCACTCTTCGATTTGGTCCTGATGTCCAAGGAGACAGATACAGAAAAAAAAGAGAAAAAAAGGGAGCCACATCAGTCGCGACGTGTGCTCCGACGTCTCTTACCTTCGACGAGTGACGTCAGCAAGGTGACGTTGGCAGCTTTGCGCCGCCCTGCTGGCAAATTCAAGCCAATCTGATCGAGTTTCTCCCTCAGCGAACGTCCACCGTTCTTGGACTTAGCCCTAAACGAGTAGAGAAAAAAGTGTCGAATTTGGAGTTTTCAAGGGAAATTTGAGTTTTCTTTTCGTCGAATTTTGTGTCGACATCGCGAGTTGAAAAACAAAAAATTTGTCTGGAAAATTTTGGGTGAAAAATCAGCTTTCGGAGATTATTTCCTAGATTATCTAGATAAAATATTGGATTAGTGAATTCTGGTTCTGCATTTTGAATTTTCAGATTCTAAAAATTGAGAAAATTGAAAATTTTTTAAAAAATTCGGTATCCCACAATCCTCGGTTTCCTAATTTCCAAAAATATATAAAATAAATTATTAATAACTTAACTTTATTATAATATTCACTCTAAACATCACACAAAATTCAAAACTTACCTTTTATCATTTTTAAAACCTGACAAAACAAACATCCGCCATTTTTGTTTTCTAAACCAACGCCCTCTAGAGTCGAAAAAACGTGTAATTCATTTCAGAATTGTTCATTGCCACCCCCTTTTTGCTTATCTCGTGCTCGGGTCATTTAATAGGTCATTTAAGTTGTTTGCAGATCAACACGTGTGATTAGAATAAACGACCACCAAAATTTTTCACTCGAATTACGAATTAGAGCATTCGCACAAAACACAACTTCAAAAACCGCCATCGACACTGAGGTCAAACTTTAAACCTAACTATCCAAAAAAATGTGTATCATTTAGTCTAATGACATTCGAGGATAATGTGTACGAGTGGAATAATGATTCGATGACCTAAATTAAGTTTTAATCGAAGATTTGTTGTTTATGGCGACGTGGTGGAGAAGTAGGTGTTATGTAGTGACCTGTAAAGTGTTGGTGAAGTGTGTTAGAATTTGAGATTGGAAATGGTGGTGAGGTTTTTGTGGAGGATTGAAGGTTGGGTGAAGGGATAAAAGGTTTAGTTTTAAGGTTAGGTGGTTGTGGTATAGAAATAAATTGTGTGGTAGTTGGAAATTTGGAAATTAGTGAATGAAAAATTGAGAAAATGAACGTCGAGTTAAAGGATTGAAAATTGAGCTAGCGAGTTGAAAAATTGGACATTAAGCTAAAAAAATTTTGTAAAGTTTGAAGTTTTAGCCCAAAAAAATTGTCAAAATTTGAAATTTTAGCCCAAAAAATTGTAAAATTGTAAAATTTAGCCCTAAAATTGTAAAATTGTAAAATTTAGCCCCAAAAAATTGTAAAATTTGAAAATTTAGCCCAAAAAATTGTAAAATTTAGCCCAAAAAAATTGTAAAATTTAGCCCAAAAATTGTAAAATTGAAATTTCAAAATTTGAGATTTTATTAAAATTTTAGAAATTAATATCAAATTTCTTACAAAATTGTTGAATTTTCTACCAAAATTTTTAATTTATTCCTCATATTTCAATTTTCGTATTCAACTTTTTAATATAATGCCAAATTTTCTTGCTGATTTTTAAATTTCTCACCAAAATTTCAAATTTCCAACAACTTCAAGAATTATTTCGACTGAGAAAAATCGCAAAAATTCTGAATTAGGATTTATCAACTCGGATTGAAAACCGAGATAAAGAATAAAAAGATGACGTATCAACTTTCTACACGTCGAAGAAAAAAAAAAATGGCGGTTTTCTTATCAAAAAAACCTTCGCTTGGCGAGAAAACGTTGAAAAATTGCCAACTCGATACCAACCTCAAAAAATACTCTCAAACCCAAAAACTACCCAAAAAAATTTTCAAAACCTCAAAATTAAAATTTCTTTAAACTTTAAAAATTTTAAATTAAGATTAAGATATAATCCGAAATTTTTTCTTTCAATTATTAATGAGAATTTACACCGAAAAAAAACTCAACTAAAATAAAATAAATCGTTTCTTACTCGAGTTCATAAAGTTGTAAAACTTTTACGACCGTAATGAAAAATGTTCAAAAAAAACAAAATGGAAGCGGATTTACAAAATTAAAAAAAAATAAATAAAAATAAAAATAAATAAATAAATAAAAGAGTTGAATGAAAATTAAGGTTGAATTTCAGTTTATCACGCCACTGCGCGGTTATTTTGTAAACTAAAATTATTGTGTGTTTTTGTTTTCTCACCCGAGGAAGAAATTACAAAAAGGAAATAAAAACAAAACGTAATTTTAGTTTTAGGGTTAAGGAGAAAAAAAAAAATAAATAAATAATGGAGAACGTGAAACGTTAAATTTTCTTAACTTCTCTAGTCCGTGAAATTGTACTTTATCTTTCTATAATAAGCCTGTCATTTGCCACCACGAAATCGACCTCCGTGTAGCGAAGTTGTGTTAGGCCTAATGTGGAAAGGTGTTTTAAGGTTGGGTTTTGAGGTGATGGTTTTTGTAGGAGATGTAGCGGTGATTTTTGGGGATAAAAAGATGATGATTTGGTGGTTTAGGTGATTTTTGGAGATTAAAGTTCATATATATAGGGTAAACGTCGTCTCCTGAGTTCATTGGTCCAAGGTTTTTGAAGATCCAATCAGTAGTTTTGAAGTTACTGTGAGTTTCGACATTTCATAAGCCTTTCTTGGAGTGCCGTTTAAAATTTTTTTGACGAGTTTTGATTTTGTGAAAAATTAATTTTTTTTTTGGTGTAGAATTTTGGAAGAAATTGTTAATTTCGTGGTAGTGTAAATTTTGGATTCCAGAAAATTGTTTTTTAGAATAAAAATATTTTTTAAAATGGCAGTTTTCGTTAAATTTCAGTTAAACTTAACGCAGATTCTGCGTTAAAAATCAAATTTTTTTTCTCAAAATTCTATGAAATTTTTAAATTAATCATTATTCTAACCCAAAAAATCCAAAAATTTAAATTTAACGCAAATTCTCGTTAAAATTCTGCGTCAAAGTTTTTCTTCCTTTTTCAAAATTTCTTCCAAATTTCTAAAAAATTCTTAAATTAAACTTATACCAACCCCAAAAAACCCAAAAATTTAATTTTCTTACATCACAAAATCAAAAAAAAAACCAAAATGGCCGTTTTCCCTACCACGCAAAACCAAATTTCACCCAAAATTCAACTCAAATTTCATCAAAAAAACCAAAAAAAAAAAACCATTCTAAGTTATAACCTGCATTTACCAAAAACAAAACAAAACAAAACAAAACAAAATTTTAAACTCTCAAAAACAAAAAATTAAAAAACATCAGTTTCATTTCGTCACGGCGAGGTTGTTTTCCTCTCTCGTTTCGCGCCCATCCCTAATTACACTCCAACCAAAAAGATGACTCCAATAGCGAATTAGTCCTGGACTGATGGAGAACAAATTTTAAACCCTCGAAACAAAAAAAAAATTTTAAAAACAAAAACAAAAACACCGAAGAAAAAAAAAAAAAATTAACTCTTTCCAGGTGTATCGTGAAACGTAGAATTAAATTAAAGGTGAGAGAAAAGACAAAACGTCGTATTAAAAATCCAAACGACAAAATTTGGTAATCACGAGATTAGAGAGATAAAATTGTTGTTTTTGTTCTTTTGAAATTTTTTTTTTCTTAAATATTTTTATTCGGTTCGATGAACTCTGGGAAATAATTCGTGAGGAGGGGCAAACGAGGAAAAGGGTTAAGGGGAAAAAAAGTTTAAAGAATTGGTTGAAATGCCGAAAGATTACTTAAGTGAAGATCGAGAGATTTTATTTTATTTTTATTTTTGTTTTATTTTTTTGGGTGGTTTTAAAGGGATGAGGAAACTCGGTAGGGGGGATATAAAGTAGGAGTCGAGAAGTTTGTTTCCACGGTCAAGCAAGTTGAAGTGGGATAAATAATTCATGATGTGGTTTTGGGATTTTTTTTATCATTGGGGAAAAGTTTTGGGAGAAAAAGTTGAGAAATTTGTTTATTTATTTGTTTATTTAATTTTTTTGGGGGGGGTGGTTTTTGAAAAATTTTATTGCGTGAATTTTAGTTTTTATATGAAAATTGTAGAAAATTTTGGTGGAATTTGGTACAATTTTGACGTTTTGGAATAAATAATTGGCGAAAATGTAAATTTTTCTTCCTTGGGTTAAAAAAATCGCAAAAATTTACAAAAAAAACCGAAATTTATTTTTTTCTCACAATTTTAGTCTAAAACCTGAATTTTTTTGTCAAATTGCGTCAAAACGGCGATTTTTCCCGAACATTTAATGGAAAAATCGACCAAAATCCAAATTCTTTTTTAAAAATAGTGCGAAAAATCGCCAAAAATTTATAAACGTAAACCAAAACTTTTCACAATTTTAGTCTAAAACCTGAATTTTTTTGTCAAATTGCGTCAAAACGGCGATTTTCCCAACATTTAATGGAAAAATCGACCAAAACCCAAATTCTTTTTCAAAAATAATGCGAAAAATCGCCAAAAATTTACAAACTTAAAACCAAAATTTTTCACAATTTTAATCTAAAAACTAAAATTTTTCAACTAAATTGCGCCAAAATGGCAACTTATCCCAACTCTTACTGGAAAAATTGACCAAAATCCCCCTAAAAAAAAAAAAATCAAAAAATCCCATGTTCCAAACCTCCTATCCTAAAACTTAAAAATCAACTTAACTTTCCAAAATTTCAATTCCAAAATTTCAATTCCAAAATCAAAATCATCGCCACCCCTTTGTACTTTTCTATTACAGTTCAACGGTCCGAGTGACGAAACCTAATATCTCAAACTAAATTTCATTCCCAGCCCACACACAACGACTCGACTCATGGGAACTCCAAACCTTAAACCTAAAACCGCAAGGTGGCCATTAGTATTCATCACCCAATCTCCATCACCCCGAACTTTTTATTTACTAATTCAAATTCCTTTTCTAATTATTTTATCCTCCTCAATTTATTCCCAACACTTTTACAACGTAAAATAAATAAACACTCTAACTTAATAATAAACCCAACCATGACGTCATAATACAAAATGGCGGCGACATCAAAAAATTAAAAAAAAATAAAAAAATTTTGTCATTTAGTTTAGGTTTAGTCGTTGTCTCTTTCATTTACCCTTTTATTCCGTAAGCCTAATCTCACTCGACAGCGACGAAAACGTCGCATTGTGTCGACGAAATCGACAAAAGACGGCGCGATCATCCGAGTCGGAGATAAAAAGGGTTAAATTAAAAATTAAAATCAACACACACAAACACAAACAAAATATCGAATGACGAAACCTGAAAAATAAAAGGCTTAAATCACGTTAAAAACCGACATAATGTCGAAAATGACGTCATTTGTCGAAAAATGTCGAAAACTAATGAGAAAAATGGGGAAAAAGGGTTAATAATAATAATAATAATAATAATAATGAATAAATTTACATAAATTGTTATTGATAAAAAGTGAAAGTTGATAAATAAAAAATTTGATTTTTCTTACCTTCGTAAAACGCCACCTAAAAGAGAGGCATTGAGGCACTCTGGCGGTGAAAGACGGCGTTGTACTTCACCGACAGTCACCTTGTACTTGGAGGTGGAGCTAAGCAAAGAGAGACGACCTGGCACCGAACAGAAGACATCCGTTGGGGAGGTAACTCCAGATATGACCATCTCTTTACTGTTGTCGTTTCGAGTCTTGATGCCTGCGAGATGAACAAGTTGAGAGATGAAAATTTGAGAAATTTTTGAGAAATTTTGAGAATTTTTGGACAATAAATGTTGAAAGTGGATAAAAATGGAAGTTTACTGTCAAAATGTTTTGAAAAATTGAAAAATGTCTGTGTTTTACCAAATTTGGATATCGAAAAATTGGCAAAAATTGAAAAATTAAGTAACAAAATTGAAAATTATCAGTTTTTTGCCAATTTCCGATACCAAAAAATTGGATAATGTACCAAAAAATGGCAAAAATTGAAAAATTAATTGATAAAATTGAAAATTATCAGTTTTTTGCCAATTTCCCACACCAAAAACTTGGATAATGTACAAAAAATGATAAAATTGACAAAAAATTGACACAATTAAAAATTTTCAATATTTTGCCAAATTTGGATTCTGAAAAACTGGCAAATATTGAAAAATTAACAGAAAAAATTGAAAATTTTCAGTTTTTTGCCAATATCCAACACCAAAACATTGGATAACGTACCAAAAAATCATAAAATTGGCAAAAATTTAAAAATTAATTGACAAAATCGAACATTTTCAATATTTTGCCAAATTAAGATTTTGAAAAATCACCAAAAATTGACAATAAAAAAACCCCCCAAACTCCTCCTCCCCAATTTCACAACTTGTCATCTTTATTTCACACCCTCCCCAATTGCTTTGACCCTTAGGTCAAGCATCTTGACCACTGTCCACTCTTATCGCCCAAACTACAACCCCTCCTCCTTTCCGATTGTGGTCACTTTAAAAGGAGGACCAAACACCAAAGCTGAATTCAATAGAAACGCATTTCTCAATTGAGGACCAACATCAACGATAGGGCAGTTCGTGGACCCCCTTCTCCTCTTCCCTCAATCTCTTACCACCATTTACTATAAAGTGAAGCTGAGTCATTAGCTCGTCATTAAAAAGGACCCGCTGATAAAAGTCGCTTTCAACTCTTTTCATCATCACCTCGTCTCATTCAGAGACTTTTATGGATTAGTTTGTTCGTGTGTATAAACAATACAATGGCGGCGAACACAAAGGAATGCTGGCAAAATGCGGATTTAAGTTTAAGACGTACACTAAGAAGTTTTTCATTTACTCAAATTTAAATTATCGAACTGTTAAAGAAATCCCAAATCCGCCATTTTGGTTTTCTAAATCCGCGAGTCGTCAAAAACGCAACCTTAAAATAATTTTCTTACATCCGGG
>JAQIWS010000103.1:0-56327 GCA_034696085.1 Stigmatogaster subterranea
CTGAGTCCAATCGTGACTGCGCCACACGAATACAAACGATTCAGTGAGACCTAATCCGACTACTGCAATGTCCTCATTCATCAAATCAACTAAATGGTATACGTCTCCAGTCAAGGTACTTACTAACAATATTTCGTTATTGTTCGAAAACCCAGCTGCGTATTTATTGTCGGGACTGATGGCCATCCCTTGAACGATACCATGGATATCCATATCCACATTTCGACTGATTTCACTCGTCGATAAATCCCACATAATAAATCGATTTGACATCGATACTACATATTTGCAATCGGATGTTAACCCGAACCCGAATACGGCAAATTGATGCCCTTCGAGCGAATATTTTAACGGTCCTCCAGGCGTGTGCATACAATGACACGCTGGGAGCAAACCACAATGACTGGGTCCTAATTCATCACATTGCTTCAATAGTGACAAGACATGGTTGTTTGAGTACATTTCCGGCAATAGCCGTCCGATTAATTGAGGAGCTAGCATGTCGGGATATTGAGTAAGAATGGCTCCGCCGAGTCTCATTGCGTCAGCCACCAATAATACTTGACGTCTGAGATCTTTATCAGTCAAATGGCGATAGGCGTCTTCAAAGTCGCTTAGTGTAGCTTGCAATGCACAGCTGCTCAGTTTGGCATGAAGCCATTGGTAATTGAACAGGACGTGTTCAAAGAGATCGTCATAGCGACGGGACCGAATCAAGTGAAATGGTAATTCACCCAGTTTGCGAAGATTGTAACGAGCGACTTTGCTTTCTTTTGAGGAGAAAACAAGAGGCTGTTGGGGAACCTAAAAAGAAAAATATTTAAATTATTCAAGGTACTCGCTAAGGTAGAATACTGTGTATGTACTTTTCTGTCGGCGGTGCCCTCTTTGTCTGAGAGACCGAAGCGTTGTCTTTGAACTTCGGTATATTTAAATGGCTTTGGTTGTCCTCCGCCCCAGATGCCTAAGAAGTAATCAGCGATGCTGGAGTGGAAGTAGACAGCCATGTTGAGGTTCTTGAAGTAGCGTTCGCAAGCTGCGTCGCGAAATTGTCGATGGTACCAATTGAGAACGCTTACTCCGTCAGCTTCACGTTCGGATAAATAGTTTGGAAGGTCATTTCGAATTCTCGTCCATAATAGCGGAGGAATTCTTCGTACTGGTGGCAGATGGTATTGATAGACATCTTCCAGTACCTAAATAAATATTCGTTTATTTTTATTTTCTCACAACATTACTATTTTATAAATTCACCTTGTCATCGAGGGAGATGAGGTCCTCGAGTTCGGATTCGCTGAGTCCACTTTTGGCAGATGTTATATAAGCCAAGGCATGGAAAACCAACGTTTTACCGTGTTGCAATTCAATTCGTTCGAATAACCGCATGATACTATCATTAATAGCGGGGGCTAATACCGTGTCCTGTGGCCTCGTGTACGACTTCCAACGACTAATCTCAGCGAAGACCAGCTTTACAAATATAGGCAAAGTACAGTGATTCAGAGCTACTTCCACCAATTTCCATTGTGGAGGAGACAGCGCTCGATGAGAAGAATTGAGCCACTCTTTAATCACGTGTACCGCCAGATCTTTACCGAGAGGCAACACCTCCAGGAAATTGCCTTCGCCGTCGATCATTCTTCTTAACAAGTTAAAATCATCGCTGCATTCCGCGTCAGACGCGCAGGAAAGCAGAAGTTTCACGTTCGGGGGCAGTCGTGTGGGCAGCCATGACATCTTGTTACCCTGCATTGACGCCAGCTGGTCCATTGAATCCAGTAAAATAAGAAAACCTTGGTCCGGCGTAGCGTACGTCAACAGGTTCTTCAGATAGGCAGTCAGCGGGACAAGCTCCTAAAATCAGAAAGAAGAAATATAGTACACAATTCTTAACAACTTTTTTAAAATTTGTATATTTTTATACCTCAGGAATGTTTTCGAAAGGAAACGATAGATTGTATGAAATCTGCTGACAGAGGCTTCTAAGCAAAGGCCCCACACCCGAACTGTCAGGTGTTGTACCAAGGAATCGCACTATTACCATGGGTTTTGAACCAGAAAACCACTCAGTCATTAAACTGGCAGCTTTGGCCAGCAACGACGTCTTCCCACATCCTCCTTCTCCATGCAACACAAATGGCCGATCGTTATTGCCAACTGCGTACTCGTGGAGACGAGCGAGATCCTCCTCTCGCCCGTGAAAAACCTGACAATTTATTGTACTTTAATTAACCAATAAATCAATTTGTAACGTTAATTTATCATTTTATTACCGCGACAGAATTATTGCATGTATGCAAGTGTTGTAAAATTTCAGTGACGATTTGACCGAGGGAAGACTGATCTTCTTTCCTCATAGCTCTATCAACTAATTTAGTGATGTTCTTATAAAAGTGCGTAATAAACTGTAATAAATATTCCTCGTGCGTTTCAACGTCTAATCCTTCTCTTCCCACCCATTCGATCGTGTATCTGAAATTTAATTAATTCAATCATCAACCAAATCGATCGTACAATTTACTGTAAAAATTGTCACCTTGATATGTTCCCAGATTCCATCTTTGTAGGCACGCGTTCGTCACGTAAATTGGCCAATAATTTTCCAGCTTCAGTATCAACAACTCGGCCCATCATGTCAATATATTTGCAAGCCGCTTTAACATTTCCCAAATTAATGTTGTTGATGCATCGAAAATAAGCCAAACAATGATTCTTTGTATTTTTAACATTCAAAATTCCATTTATCACTTCCCGCTCGGTAACTGCAACGTACAAAATATTTTGTTAATTTATATATACGATAAAAAATTTGTTGTATTTTGAAATACCGGACATAAAATAATCGTGCACAGCATCTTTAGTCATTATGCCTTCATTAAAACAAATTTCAGCTGCTCTTCGCAATAACTTTTGCATTTTCTCTAGCGTGCTCCACCAAGTAGCCTGATCTTGGGCTTGTAATTTGGGTACACGCTACACAAACAAAATAATATTTTTTATTCATCACGCATCCCCATTAAAGTCACGATTTTCTATACCAAACATTATTATATTATTGTGTAGAATAATTGCGCTAAACATACAAAGCACGAAAATGGAATTGCAGTTGCAAAATACAATAATGGTACTGTGGTAGAGTTTCACAATAGAGTGCTTTGTTTACCTTGTTGTTAAAATTAGACAAAATAGAACTGATCGGTTGCAAAATATAAACTAAGGGGACGTCATTTGCGTCTTCTTGGTACCACGTATCCAGAAGACTGACATCTATGTAAGCGCCAACGAGAGCTTTTCGTAATTCAACAAATTCGGTACCCAAAATGATCGTTGGAATGGGTCTGTAACCATATTTTTGGCCCAAAAATACCTGCAACCAAATGTCAGTAAGCTCAATGATATATATAAATTTAAAATTAACTTTACCACAAAATTTGGGCCCATTGACAAACGCTGACAATTTTTGATTTCTCGCATGCATAAATCAGTCGTCATATGATCATCAGTTGCTTCATCTCTTACTCCCCATCGCATATCTACTACCTATTTCACGATGGGGTAAAAAAAAAATTAAAATCGTATTGAAATGTTAATTGGTCGTGTTAGCACCTGAAATTCTAATCCGTGCCTCTCTCTACAATATTCTTTAATTTTTGGATATACTTCTTCCATAAGTGTGTTTCTTTCCATTGATGTATCTACCATATTTAACGTTAATTTTAATATCAGAACATTTTTATACAGTAATTGACATTATGTCTAGCACACTTAAAACTTTTTATTATAAACTTTTACAGTGACGCGTTTGCGTAATGCTTTTAATGAAATAAAATAATTTCTTACCTGTAAATGTGGAACTAGTAAATATTCTCACGATTTTAGAACTAACTTGGGGTAAATTACTTAAGTTGCCAATAAATATTCGGTCAACTGCTTCGTCATCCATGTTGGTGTGATGGCTTCACAGCGACTGAACGGGCGATGTGGTGCGACGATGGTTTTCCTGACATTAATTTGCGTGTGCTTGACGCATTAGCAAACAAATGTCAGGATTTGTCGCCAACACATCGCGAAACCAGAATTGTTTTTCAACCGGGATTGAAACAATCTAATCTTGGGAAATAATCGGAAATAACGTGAGAAGAAAAGACCTGACAACCCATTGCACGAAACGCCACGTCGATTCCAAGTTTACATAGTTACTATGACGACGGACTCAAACTACGCCGCTACTGTAGTTGCTCAACCACTGAATTAACAAGATTTTTATCACTACTAAGTTTTATATTAACTCATTACCAACTGTTTGTAAAACTCTTATTATTTTTGATTAAAATCACAGCTGTGTTAGTTTAAGATATACTAAACAATTTAATACACTACTGACCACACAAAAAAGTAAAATTAAAAAATATTTTATTACTTTTACTCTACATGACAACTGTACCGAAGAGCACGCTACTAAAATCACACCTGTCTACTGAATCGATGGTTGGGATGCTGAAATTAAGTTAGGCAATTTAAAATCCAACGTTAATTATTATCCCTCAAAAATAACTAAATTTAAAAAAAGTATTGCTTGTAAACACAATAATTAATCCTGTGTTTGAAGAGAAAATTTTTTTGTACATTAATTCTTACCTACACTTGAAACAGCTTTATTTATTGCTCTAATGCGTCACAAGTAGCATTATTAAACACAGTATATTTTCTTCCGTGATAAATTGTACCTGAAAATAAAACTACTAAAACGTTAAACCACCGTGATTGTAAATCTTAAAATCTTTTACAATCGCACAAAATTTTATAAAATTTATGTTAAAGCAGACGAGAGTAAAAAAAAAAAAAAATTAACACGCTGAAACTAAAATATTAAAATATAAGTTTTCCTATAAAATCGATAACCAATATTTAACACCACGTTAAATTTTTCTTTTAACACTAAATTAATTTTCAAAAAAAAAAAAGAAAGAACAACTGGAACATCATTTTACCATAGCAATTTATTTATGGCGTTCTTTAATGCTAAGAACAAATAAAAATGAAATATTCTACTACTACGGAATAAATCACGACCTAAATCACAGGAGTGCTACAAAACAGTACAAAATGTGTTACTTAGAAAATGAGGTGACGCTCAGCTGACTTAAGCTAAGACTAAAGCACATTTAGCTGTTTGGAGTACAATATCTTAAGATACATACATCTATATTGCATTACTTTCTTCACACACGTACACAATACAGAAATTAGAATGTGCCGTTACAGTCACACACTCTTTTGTCCTGAATCAACGATCGTTTAACGCATGTAGTTTACACAAGGTAAGTCTGAATTACATGCTATGATGAATTAGGACTATCCACAAAAGTCTGACAAAATTCGTCGGACAGATGCGTCAGTCTCTTACAGTTCTCTATCCAGTTTTTTTTTTTAGAACTGTAAAAGTGAGAATCACATGAACTCAAGCGTCATTTTCCACGCAATTAGACTACATGTTTCTGTTAAAACTTACCTGATTCGGATTATTCGTATACAAGCGGTTAACGTCGTACGGTGCACTACCCTGTTGCCAACTACCTCTGTCGTAATAAACATTAGACCCCACATTTTCCGGCTGTTGAATCCGACCGTGATCGTAATTTGCAGTACTCGCACCCAATCTGGACCCGGTGGATATATTTTCATTAGAGCTGATGTTAACATCACTATCTGGCCACGTATATAACCGATTTGGATCATGTTGCGCATACTGCTCGCGTGTAATCGTAGCAGTTGGCTGAACATCGTGAATTTTAGGTCGGTGATCAACCTGCTGGACAGGACGTCTGGCGTATAATTCGTTTCCAACCACATTTTCCGAACTAGATGCATATTGCCAATCGGAATGTTCACTGCTACGCAATCGAGAAGACGATGCGTATTCAGGAACACGTGGTTGCACTGCGCTGGTTCGAGGCCCACTAAGCGGCGTTTTGGAACTAATGGCTTGTTGAACGAGACGTTGTAACAAATCCTCACTGACGTGGCTCCGACCAGTCACAGTTAAAACGGCTGCTAGTTCTTGAGCGATTTGTTCCTTTTGCATATCCGCAAAGGATTTTTCTCTCGACGAATATCCAACGTTTACTTCGGGTGTTCTTCTCTCTAATTGCTCCAGGTGTTGATAATGCCTAGGTGGTGGAGACGCGCGTCGAGATTCACGATAATACTGAACCGGATCAGTTGGCATATTCAACGGCATATTGCCAGACGATGTCGGTTTCAGATTAACAGCGACTGATTGAACTTTTGCAGATTTTAATTCCTGCAAATGATCAGACAGCTTGGATAGAATATTACGCTTAATGGTTTCCGTCGTATCTTTGTCGATTTGCTCCAGTGTCGGAATTGTAAGCACACACGCGAGAAGATCTTGCAACTTAGTCGACACTTGAGCACCTGCTATCTCGTTGCTAGAACTACTTTTTTCACTATCTGCAACACGCTTTCTTTCTTTTTCTTGAGGGTCGGAGAAATCCAGCTGGATTTTCTTACTGTGCCTTTCCTTGTGCTGAGGTTCGGAAAAATCCTCGTCGATCCAGCGTTGCACTTGATCATCAACTGAATGTTTGGTTTCACTCCAACTCGATTCCGAAGAGCTCTGAATTGGTGATGGTTGACGATCTTCCTTTGGAAATACCCTTCGATCAGAATATTTATCACCGAAGCTTTGTTCTTCGACCATAGCAACTTGACGTCGTTCTCTGCCCCAAAGTCCACGGTCGTCAGTTTTATAAACACAGCGTTGAACATCACTTTGCCATACATCGGCCAGCTTTCTTTCAATTTCTACCGATGCTGTCGGTATCGCTTGACGACTCTGCAACATTTGCATTGATTCTTTGGAACGACTGTCTCGTTCGGTTACAATGCGTTGTTGTACATCTCGTGATTGAAAAGAATAGCTATCTTTGCCCAGTTCAACTTGTTCAGCTATTTGGGTCTGCTGAGATGGATGAGCCCAAAAATATCCACGTGTGTCACGGTCTTTAAATTGATTGATATCATCCTCCACTTCAGGTTTACCGTGCGATACTTTCCAATAATCTGAAAAGTAATCGATAGGGGACTGCTCCTTTGTCTTCTCATTCCGTGAATCAAAGCGTTTGGAGGACGACGAAGCTCTGGAATGAGACAATGATTGAACTGCACTCTCATTTCGTCTGCTTTTGTCATTCCGATTATTTAATTCCGACGATCTGCTAGGTCGAAGATCTTGGTCTCTTACAACATGTTCCCTCAAGCGTTCTCCGCTGTTTCTATGACGTTCACGATCACTTTTTGTTGGTGAATGACGAGAACGGTCAGTCCGCAACGGTGAATTACGTGATCGACTGTAAGGCTGTCTGGCCTTTTCGTCTTTAGTGTAAGGTTTAACCTTTTCGTCTTTAGTGTAAGGTCTGACCTTTTCGTCTTTAGCATAAGGTTTCTGACCGTCTCTGGAAGTAGTCTTCGGTTTGTCACTGCTAATCGACGACGAATGGCGTGTTTCGTCGTTTCTACGTTTTGATGACGATGAATTTCGTTCATCTTTGTCCTGGCGTTTCACCTGTCGATCTCGATGAGAGGAACCATATCGATGGTCCACTTTCGAGTCGCTCGGTTGGACTTTTTTTGAACCTGCGGTTAGGGATATGCCAGTTAGGCTAAATTTTAAATAACAAAAACGAGATCGAGATGTACAGTTACATCCACAGCAAAAAAGGAAAATAACATATCACGTTTACAGCACATTAGTGCTTCACCTGATCTTTACATAACATATTAAAGAATAATCTACAAAATCGTGATGAAAAATTTTAAAAAATGCATTACTTCCCCCATTACAAACATAATCGTTATGTATCAAAATATTGTTTATCACAAAAGCTTAGCCGCTGTTGTAAACCAGCAATTAAAAAAAAATTTTTACCCACTAAAGGAAACTAATTTCTTACCAAAAATGTCCTGTTTGACTTTTTTCTGCGTTTGCTGCTCGAGGTTTTCGACTGACTTCCGCACTGAAATTTCTTTTGCCTGGATTACAGCCTTCTTGGGTATTCGATAATTTGATAATTTAGATGCGGCGTCACTGTTGGGCAAAACTGCACACGGCATAACACTGCGAGTTATGTCAGCGGTGATACTAGAATTAGATGATTTGATCTTTTTCGTTGCTCTTTTCGTAATCAATTCACTCATTTTGGACTTTTGCAGTATAGGAGATGTACGTATTCCATCATCAGATGATTCCACACTACTCGATTTTTCTGCACGGTAATTTTTCTTGCAAATTTCTTCGCTTTTCTTCTTCATTGTCTGTGGTAAGTCAATTCGATCAGCGATCACTCTGTCTGGGACATCCACCCTAACCTGTTCTTTGTGATGTTCTTCGACATCACAAATTGAATTTCTAATCCATTGAGATATACTCTCATCATCTAGCCTAACTAAGCTCACAGTTAGAGATTTAAGATTAGCATTTTGCATTGTATTTTTCAATGCGTCGGACATAATGAGATTTTCTTCATGTCGTTTTACTTCGGTAGTTGTTTTGAAATTATTTTTCACACCGTGGTTTGTATGTTGGGATCCTTCACCAACCAAAGTTTCGAAATCACTGATGTCCACATCAGAAATATCTGAAACCTCAACCAAATCTGAAATATCGCTAAAATCAGACACGTCGTCTAACAACGAAGTCTCAGAAACCGTGTCGGTCATTTTAAAATCCTCAACGCTCACATCATCTAACAAAAACGAATGATCCTCAGGAGAATGAATGGGTGAAAAATCTTTTAAAATGTCTTTGTCCTCTTCGTCGCCACCGACTTGACAATCAGAATCGTCCAAATAAAAACCATCACTACTCAAACATTTTGCAACATCCTCCAGAACTTGGGAAAGATACACAGCAGCATTTTCTTTATCACCATCTGAAATTACTCCGCAAAGGTCAAATATTAGCATGTCAATAATTTATCACTAGATTCGATCTGTTATTATCAGTAGCGCTGCAAAGAATTTTTGTTTTAGTTCGGAAATAGCCATTTTTCCAAGAAAGTTAAAATTGTCTTCATTTATACTGCACAAACATGAATATTCACAACTTCAAAATGTAAAAAGCCCCAGACACGTCGAGATTTGTAGATTTATCAGCCCAATGCCGACAACCCTACAAATCTCAACATTGTGTGGGTGTTCTTAAAATGAATAAAATAATCATGAACAAATAAATACCAGTTATTCTGCTTCTTTTTCTGGAAGGATGTTGAGGTTTTAATCCTTCTTTCTCTTCCTTGTTGTCTTTCACGCTGGAATTCATTTTGTTCCGATATTTGTCTATACAAGCATTTACCTAGAATAATATACAAAATAATTAAAAGTCGTACTTCGTAACCTTAAATACATACATTTTTCAAAATCATCTCTCTTAAAGCTGAATTAGTTTTGCCGGTAGTTGATGATTCATCGTCATCACTTATAATCATTTTTGGCACTCTTTCAACTTCAATGTCACTTCCAGGATCTGATTCTTGAGCAGATTGTTCGTCAACGCTACTGGAAGAATCCTCGTCTGCTTCTTCAACCAATTCCTTCTCTGCATTACATAAAATTACACTTTTTACAGCTGTTTTCATTTGCGATATATATTTGACCGTATTATAAAACGAACCTGTTGTTGCATTATCTATTGGATCAGTTTCCAATGCCGACACTTTTGATGCCTCTGTAGCAACAGTGAGCGATTCTTCGGCTGTGGTTGCAATACTTATTGCTTCTTTTTCACATGCAGTTTTGCTGCGTTTTTCTTCTGAATCTAGTGAATGCAAACTTATTAGATTCCTTATACTACGTTTTGTATTTTGAAATTCTTATTTTTAAAAATTTATTCAATTTTGCCTCTAATTGTGATTTTAAAAATATAATTTTTTACTCACCTGCGGGCACAACTGGTTTTTCAATTTTTTTGACCTTTTCAGTGCTGATTTTCCGTTCTTCAGCTTGAGTAACTTCAACAGAATCACCTGCACTAACACATTCTTCGTCATCAATTTCATCCTTCACTTCCCACTCGCCGTCGCACATCATATCTGTCATGTCGTCCATTTCCTCCGCGTCTTCAGTTGGCAGTACTTCACCAGCACTATCATTTAATTCTTCAGTGTGTTCACTATCTCCTTCAGAATGGTCTTTTTCATGTTCCAATTTTGAACAATCCAAATATTCTTCAACTTTACAAGGCTCAGACTGCTGTAAAACATTATCCTGCTCACTTTGAGGTACATTGATCGTGTCCGTGTCCGTGTCCTTGACAGCACTTAGTCCCGATTCTTCCTGAATAATTATCGAGGACGCTTCTGTTCCAACAACGTCATCATTAGACATAGCCGATTTACCTGTATCATCAGTTTTGCAATCAGTTTCATCTGACGTCTTTGTCTTCTTAGCAGTATCTAATTCAGGTGACTCAGATCGACGACGTTTCCTTCCGACCTCATCATTTAATTCGGGTTTTTCTGACGTGATAGCATTAATTTCTGGTTTGAGTTCCGTAGCGCTTAACTCTGATGGAACTGTACTTTCGGGTAAAATAATTTCATTCTTACAATCAACTTCACTGACAGGAGTGTTTACTAAAGTTTCGTCTCGAGATGTTTCAGTAGCTCCACCTTCAAATCCATCATCTATGACTATCATACCCTCAGGAAGTGATTCATTATATGTCAAGCTGTTTTCGTCATCATCAGCTCCCAAAATATATTCATCTTTCAATAACATTTCGCCCGCAGTTTCTAAATCTTTTTCTTCATTGACAATCGGTTTTTGGGGTGATGTAATAGAAACCGTAAAATCTTCTTCCTTGATACTCTCCACTTTTACGATTTTCAGCGACAAAGCCCCGTCTGCTTTGGCAGGCGGCTTACGACGAGGTTTCATCGAACCACTTGGCTGCGACTTGCTTTTGCTAGTAATTTGGGTTTCGTGAGGTTTCGTCGAAGAACTGGGCTGCGATTTGCTTTTGCTAGTAATTTGGGTTTCGTGAGATTTCGTCGAAGAATTGGGCTGCGATTTGGTTTTGCTAGTAGTTTGTGTTTCCTGAGGTTTCGTCGATGAACTGGGCTGCGATTTGCTTTTGCTAGTAATTTGTGTTTCCTGAGGTTTCGTCGAAGAACTGGGTTGCGATTTGCTTTTGCTGGTACTTTGTGTTTCTTGTTTCATTCTTGATATATGGTCGGGCGATGAAAAATGTTTGTTGAGAGCCTACAAAGTAAAAATAGCATAGTTTACATGACTTCATTTGCAAAATATTGCTTATAATCAACCTACCGCCTGCGTTGTGCAAAATGTTTTGCACACCTCACATCTAAAAAGCATGATTGATGTTTTGTACGATGTGTGATGATATTATGAACTAGCTAATAACCACGGACTTATTATTAATAATTTAAAAATAAATTAACATGATAACTATCAATTTTCACTGTTTTACAATAGGCTTACCGTTTCCTTTGATTTACACCGTCGACAGCATCATTTGAACACAAAATTAAAAGATTCAGATCTTTGAAAATTACGCTTAGCTGATAGTTACTACTATACAGAAGACGTACGTATAATATATAGCTCAAGAACAATGCCAAAAACGGTAGAAGGAAACAAACATCTGATTTAATGGCTAGCGGTCCTTTCTGAATCGGAAGTAGAACTATCCTGCGCATGCGTATTATTTGCTAAATATTTTTCTTTAGATGCTAATCTCTGTCACAAGAGGCGCAACTGTCGTAAAAATATTGAAGTTTATTGTGAAATTGTTGTGCGATTCTTAGTAAATAATCTGGTTGCAAAAAAAGTTAAGTTTAATAATAATTTATTGAACACAAAGTAAAAATAATTAGATAATTAAAAAAAAATTGTTGCACAAGAGAATTTAACCAACCTGATCGATAATTGTTTTGTAAAACTCATAAAATGTAAACAAAAATAAACAATTAAAAGATGAAAAATAAGATCTGTAAATTGGTAAATACAAAATATAACATTAAATTTTTTTTCGAACAAAATGTACAAAATGCAAATGTTTTATGACAATATCATGAATTTATGGCAAAATTGATTTTGATTTACTGAATAAAGCAAATACCGATAACGTTATTGCTAGAGAGTAATGTTTTTCTTTTACTTTATATAAAAATTGATGCTGTGAAATAGTTTACGTACTTTGTGCTTATGTAAGTGTGATTCTACAAAAAACAAATTTAAAAACAAAAACAACAGACTAAGTAGTTAAAAACAAAATAAAATTAACTTGACGTTAAAATATTAAAAACATTACAATAAAAGATTAACAAAGAACTATACTTCGTTTATCAGTTGCACATAAAAATACACACAATCTTCTTCGAGTCTTTGCATACAAATAAAAATAAATTGCAGAAAAATTTCGAGATTATGTTTAAAACTTGCGACATAAATGCGAAAAATTTACCAAACAAACGTAATTTCACGTTTGTCAATTGCAAATTCGTCATTTCATCACACTGTCAATTAAAAATGTTTACATTATGCTCTAGAAATGTATATCACTCAGCTACAGTGATAAAAACAGTAGCCGATCAAATTTTCCTAAAGTATGAATAGTAACACAAACATCACTGTTTAGGGTTGCCAGATCCTCCCGATCAAAACCGGGATTTTTGCCTATGTAACAGCAAGAAACCGGGACTATAAAATTGGATATGTGACGTAGAATTTCTACATCACATTGATTATTGTGTTTTGATGTAGAAATCATCACCTTGCGTTGGTGTATTTTAGAGCTCTAAAGGTTTTAATATTTGTTTCTGCTTAAAGAATGTAATCACATGGTGGCAGGTAAAATTTTCGAAATCGAAACATTTTGTGGTCTTACCGGGACACCGGGACAATCCAGGAAAACCGGGACGTTTGGCAACCCTATCACTGTTAAAACCATTTCCCCTCTTACGAGATTCCTACGATGCAGTTTTTCACTCCTTTGGCACTGTCAATCGCCTGCTATAACTGCAATTTCAAATATTAGCACTTCTATCACACAAATCTTTCCCACTTAGACCCCATAAGGAACACAACACCTTCGATCATCTCATTTATACATAGGAAACATTTCGGATTTATCATCCAGATGTAAAACTTACAAGTTTTACGTGCAGACTGCTTTTCAAAAGTTTGTAAAAAGACACAACTCTGCTATAACGGTGTCGTTTTCAGTTTTTTGATAGTATTTTTCAGAGCTTGTCTCTTATTACAAAACCATACACGAACCACTTCACGATCGTAGTTAAGCTTTTCTGCCAACTCTGTCATTTCAGCACCTGCAAAAATACAAATAAATTTAATTGAAATCCATCCACAGAAATTGCGGTTTTTTTTTTTCTTTGTTTTTTACCAGACGGATGTGTATTTCTTTCGAAATGTTGATTCAGAATATCCAAAGCTTGAGGCGTAAAAGATGTGCGCCGTTTTCGTTTTTTGGATGGTTCTGTACCAATAAATTCGGTTAAATTCTGCGCTCCATTTTTGTAACGCTCTTCGGCTTCCTTCATCCATCGCTCCAAAACTGGTTTAATTTTCTGAGCACTCTTTGGCGTAATGTCAAGTTTTTCGAATCTGCGACCACAAATACACATTAAATATTTTAATTCATTGAGATTTTAAACAGTAACTTGTTTGTCACCTACCTGCAAATTGCACTCTGACTGTAAGCTGGACCTTCAGTAATACTTAAAGCTTGTCCAACTTGCGTTTGCGTTAATCCCAATGACAACCGACGGATCTTAAAAGCCTTCGCAAATTCTTTAATTTCCTCCAGGTTTATTCCGTCAACGGTATTACCGTCACTCTGGCTGATTGTGTCTGCAATAGTTAACCCTAAATCTCGTATAAAAGGGGAACATTGCAAGAAAATATTTTCCGAAAATACTAACTTGCAATTTCAGCATTTGGTGTCGAAGTAGTAACAGCTTGTTGCGCTGTTGTTACTTGATTTTGCGTCATTTGTAATACTTGCTGCGACGCCTGCGTTCGCTGCAGTTAAATAAACCCGTTAAGTAATTCAAATTACCAAAATCGAAAAATTGAAAAATTATTTACTTGATTCGTTAATTGTGTAGAAGCCCCAACAGTTGCAATTTGAATTTGAGCTGATTGTGCTTGTTGTACCATTGATGGTGCGATGGCCTGAGGAGTGGCCTAGAAATCGATTAATTATAAATTTAGCATAATAATACTTTTAATATTTTACCTGTTGAACTTGAGTTTTTGTAGCTGAGGTAACGACTTGAGATATTGACGTTTTATTTTCGGTCGTTATATGCCCAGGTTGCCCTTGTATGTGAAGTAAATTAGTGGTTTGGTTAGGTGCCAACAGCGGCTGAGTTATATACTATGAAAAAATAAAAATAATTAATATTTTGCAAAATTTATCGTTTACCGGTATTTATATTTCAATCGTACTTGGGGTCCGATGGTCATCATCTGTCCTGACGCATTAGTCAGAAAATGAGGGATTGTGGTCATTTGATTAGTTATTCCTTGTATATTTCCAGGTAATAACTGCTGCGTGATGGTATTAGTACCTAACCACAATAAAAATAAATTTTAATTTGTTGATTGCACAAAAATTAAATAAAACATCAACCTGCGGACGTAGATGAAACGCCACCAACGGATATTGGTTGAGGCGCAGCGACACTTTGCAAATTGTTCATGGTCGTAGTAAACATCTGTCCATTGGATGTGACAAGTTGCACCATTTGGCCGTTTGTTACTTGATTTATTGGTATGGTCAAAATCTGCTGAGTAGCTACACCTTAATTAAACGAAAAAAATACATTAATTCACTAGAGTCGATCCAAATTATTCTTACAACCATTGCTTGCATATTGAATTCAAATCCTCAAGAATTTGTTTAAAAAGTCATATATGCAAATTACTCATATTATTTTTTTTTCTTGCAAGTGTATACGACACTCGCAAACTTTTACACTTATATACTTAACAGTTTGCGGCTTCCACACCTGAAGATGTGGGAATAAGAAGCTGTGCGCCCTGAACTCCTTGCAGCAACTGACCACCTGCCAAAATAAATTGAGGCATGGCCACTTGCGTAAGACCCGTTGAATTTGCCTATGAGTACAAAATTATACGATTTTATTCATAATTTGCATTTTTCTCATCGCCTAATTTCTCGCTAGATAAATTTACTTGTTGTGAAAGTGCGTTAGGATGAGATGCAACGACGGTACTGGAGGGGGCGGTGCAATTAGTTGTCATTACGCTTGTTCCATTGATCGAATTTGGCGCTGCCAAAGTTACGTTCACGTTGCCTGAAGCAGCTAACTGTCCCAGACTCGCTAGTCCAGAAAGGCCGATTGTCGCTACCTGGGGAATTCCAGTTAAACCTAAACCAATAACATTTAATTTTCCATTAATCCGCCTTTTTTCTTTGCAAATTTCAGTTAATCAATACCGGCAATAAATTTTTAAATAGTCGGATTTTTTTTCCTCTCGGAACTGCTTTACCATAAATCAATAATTATTAACTGCACCCAACCATAAAATAGCATTATCACAAAATATTAAACTTTAAATCATTTGTAAGCTCTTCAACCAAAAAAAAACAGCAATAAAAAAAGTTCCATCGTGACAAAGCTTAAAACTTTACCTTGAATATTCATCATGGTAGCAAGACCACCAGCCGTAATCTGAGTAGTACCGTTTAATTTTGTACCGTTTATAGTAGATAACTGTGGGGATTCTATACATATAAAAAAGGGGGAAAATTATTATAAATTTATTTTGACACATTGACTTTATTAGCTTTAAAAATAATATAAAGACCTGTCGTTGTAGAATCCAGTTTAAATTCATCATTCCCATCTACTGTTCCATTGCTCATCGCCTGAACCGCGACAAGTAATTGATCTTGGAGTGTTCCTGTCAGCTGAGTTCCCGGAGCAGCCATTGAAACAATACTTCCTAACGGTACCGTGTGATTAGTTAGAGTACCCGGTCCCATAGACATTACTGAAGGCAAATGGCCAGAAATGATGGATTCCTAAAACACAAACACAAGGCGAGATTTTACTCCACTTCACAACCTTAAAATTTCCAACTCGCGCGGTTACAATTGTGTTAATTTAACATAAGCACCGCCCTTTAATTCCACGACTTTTGATATATGAAACATTCCACTTTAATTTACAACCAATGTATTTTTATTCTTCACTTTATTTAGTAAAGCGGAGGAAAAAGCTATAAAATAAAAATCATTTCACTCGCGTTAACCTCAAGAGAACAGTTACCGTTTTATCCTACTCTTGCATTTAATCTCTTCTCTCGCACAAATCTAACTTAAAATCGGTCCATCCTATCTAATCCCACTGAGATTTCAACTGCGGACTCGAGTAATTTATGAATCACGGCACAACACTCTTCGTATTAAACATCAATACATAAATGATCCGTAAACACTGTAATCTACGCAATACCTCCCAATATCCTTTTTATTGAACTGCGCGTTAATCCACGTAAAAATATTGGAAACGCCTCCAACGGGGTAAAATAGCTAATGACGTCTAAGCTCTTTTCCACACTCACATATATCGCTCTGAAACAAAAGTGCGCAACTCACAATAGCTATAAATAATGGAATCAATGAAAGACTACCCGTGATTGCAACTTCACTGTCAAGGTGCAATGGCATCTGAAAGCACTCATGTATTTTTTTTCTTTTTTAGAAAAAAGAAGAAGACACGAAAGTGTACTCGTTATCAATACTTTCAGTCACTACAACCACTGTTAATGCTTTATTCTAGTTTCTGAGAAAATCCTCGAAACTCTTGAGACATTAGTGTTTCAGATTCCAATCGAATTTAATTAAAGTTTTAAAGCACGCCACGTCAAATTGTAATTTCTGCGACTGCAAACACTGCACAGTACACGAATTATTTTAAAAATTTAAACCAAAAAATGAAATTTGTCAATATTTTCGAGAAAAAGGATTAGATCATCGTATGTTTCATTTTTATGATTCAGTGTTCCATTTATGAATATTTTATTGGCAATTTCATACATCTTGAAAGATTACTTACATCTGAAGTAAGTTTTATTTTTTGGGGAAAAAAAATTAAAAAGAATAAAAAAAAAAAAAGAATTTGCTTTCAGTAAAATTTCTGTTCTTCCAAGGCTAAAAATAATAATAAAAAGTTCTGATCAAAGTATGTTGGTGAAGCTACTCATCTAGATTACGTACAGTCCATTTGCTTGTTTGAAGTCTTGCCTGTAAAAGCATCATAAAATCCAATGACTCTACAAAAAGTGGGAATTCCAGTTATTGGATTAGCCATGCTATCTTTTATCATAAACGTTTCGAAAACACGATAATTAAATTTGCGATACCTATATACTCGTCTACATCCCAAAAACAACAACAGCAAACAACAAAAGCAACTCACAAACAAAAACAAAATTCCGTCTTTTCCCCAGAAAATTCTCTCTTAAACATTCTATATTCAAGAAGGTAAATACCCAGTAGGAATTTAGCTAAGCTCTTTTTATTTTTACTTAGTCGCCGCGAAAAAGAATCAAAAGCAAAAATTTACTTTCACGTATGCTTTCATCCATAAAACGCTCTCAAAGTGCTGCACAAGCAAATGAAAAGAAAAATAAGTGTAACCGAGTGGAAACGTGATACTTGAGAGAACAAATACTAGCGTAGCATTGACATTTGACATATTGTATTAAGGTTTCTAACACTATAAAAAAAATGTCAACTTTATTAGTAACTTGATCGCAAACAGAAGCAAAAGCATATAATTAATTCTGACGGTGGAGAGAAATTGAGTTTACTTAAACTTATTTTGACAAACATGATTTGATCGAAATGATGGGCGCAATGATATGAATTAATTCAATTAATTTCCTACCAACTGGCAATCAGAAAATTTTTATTCATTATTTTCTTCTTTTCCAGTTGACTTTTACTGATTCTCTGCAAACATAATTATAGAAAATGCGGCCGTCCAAGGACTGTACAATCCAATAATGTTTAAGCACGCGTGTAATCTCATTTCATTTGCATACTGATTACATTATTCACGTTGGTGCACGTGGTAATCCTAGGGAATACATAATTTGCAATTCAAATTATCTTTTGCTTCGAATACCATCTCATTAAAATTTTAAACCAGAGAAGCAGCGCCACATGCATTTGCACTACCAAATTACTAACGGAAAATCAAACTATATTTGCAATTTAATTTCACATTGGCTACACATAAATCCCATGGAGATAAATTCTAATCCGCTCCTGAATAATTTATACTCAAAACACACATCTTAACGAATTCCGTTTTCTTCATTGGAAAACGAATTGCGGTCGAGCTTATATACAAGAGAACTTTGGAAACAACTTAGCAACCACATGTTTGTTCTTGTAGTTAAATCAATAATTAGAGTAAAACAGTTGGAACCAATGAACGCAATTAACCGTCTTAACCAAACAATAATTTTCCTTTATAATTACCTCAACATGTTTTTCTTAACTCGCATCTAAACGCGGTACAACGTACGTTATTGCCAAAAATGTTTGCTCTTTTATTACCAAACCCTTTCTTTATTGGTCGTAACTTACAAGTGTGCTGTATCTGCAGCAGTTATTAATCGCGTGGCTAACTTATTAATTTATCTATCTTATGTCATTTAATCATAAAACACCTTAACCTAAGGTTCACATTTTACTCGTCCATCATTTTAGATAAGACCGAGGCAGAAGCTATGGATTTAACCAGAAGATAAATTTAGTCCAAAAGAAAAAAAATCCTTTCCTCAACAGTTTTACAAATTGCCCGTTTTGTATGTAGTTAACCTGTAAGATCGCGATTGTGCTGAATTTTCGTTACAAATTCCGCGAAAATTCTACTACAAAAGGCCACTATACAAACAGTACGGTATATTTTTTTAGGCGTAAACCGAAATTTAAATAATTCCGAGATCGTTAATTTAAGTAAATATTTAAAAAAAGCCACCACATTTTGAAAACTTCTCTTAATAGCATCACGCATGCTTTTTAAAAAAAATTCAAACAAAATTTCAAAAAGAAAAAGAAATTTAGCAAATGTTAATTTAGCCGAGTTTTCAACACGCGTGCTAATGTTTGCTAAACTCCTGGAAAGCTAATTTGACACTAAGATTGAGTTGACATAGTGATCATTGAAATCATTACCATGTTCAAATTGACAAAAATTTCGTGTCGTTGACCTAAGAACTGTTTGCTGCCCTAATTCAAGCTATTTCTGACCAATGAGTACCCGACATCCAACTTAATATTGTTCAATCAATTTCCTTTATTCCCCCCAAAAAAATTTTAAACACAAAACAATTTTTTTTAAAGTAAAAAGGACAATCTTTAAAAAAAAAAAAAAAAAAAAGCTTTTGGTGAAATGGACAAGTAAGATCAATAAGGACTATGCAACAAGACGTGACCAGAAAGCCAACGAATCAATTCTCCATTGGAAATTGTCTCGGCGTGGTCAGCAGTGCGTCGAATATTTACTCCAGTAATAATCAAGTCAATAGAAGTTAACTTCAGCTCGAAACTCGAAATTCGCTGCAATTCTACTTAACACACCTTCACGCTTGCGCGGGTTGAAAAATATTTCCCACAATAGTCTAATCAAGGATGGTAATACAACGGACAATTCTTCCAACTTCATTATCATTTACAACAGTTCAATATCAACGGTGTATAATTAGTGCACCTTGTATCCTGTTAATATTTTCAATTACAACGCTCAAAAGCGCTCACCGTTTCTACCTACTAACAATTTCAATGCGCGTTTAATATTGTACCTGGAGAAAATTACACTTTGCCTTCTCTTTATTAAAAAAAAAAAAAAAAAAAAAAATAAAAGAGAAAGGGTTGGGGAGGAGAAAACGAGAGGGAGAGAAAAAAAAACGCTTATAAAGAGGTCAGTACTGAACAACCGTTTTATTACCTAAATCTTGCATGTATAATAACTTCCCGCACACTACATTCACGACAGTGACATCAGTCATGTGAAAAAATCAACTTCCTTTCCAACACTTTTAATTGTTCCCCGAGGCCACATTGGTTTTTTTTCTCTCTCTCTCTCTTCGTGTTCTTTTTTTCCCGCCGAACCGGGATATTTGCGCTACCGTACTCAATCTTCACCATAACGCCAAGTATTACACTTCTTATTCCTTTAAAATTCTACTCTCATTTTTGAAGGCGGGAAAAAAATCCACCCAACTCATGAATAAAAAATAAATTTAAAATAAAAAATTTAAAAAAGCGAAACTAATTTGTTTATGTTAATTTAATAATTAACGCCCAATTTTTATTGCCGATCCTCACTGTACCTCAGCCGTTGCAAACTGTTTGCGCGCAGTCCCCTTATTATGCATGATTTAATAGCCCGTGCCATTTTAATAAAATTGCGCGATAATTTATGTATTAAATTGGACGTTTATACAGGGACTTAGCGCGTTCAATAACGGCTGAAAGAGAAAGTGAGATTATTCTGTTTACATATTCAACATTGATTTGACTTAACGGCTAGTAATAAAAGGCAAGTTACCAAAAACATCGCGGTGGAAACTTGACCTCGCGTTCTCCCGGTCTAATTTTTAAGGTAATTTAACAATTTATCCCGTTTTATCGATCTACATCTCTCAAAAGGTCACCGTTATTACTATTTCTGAAAAATGATTTACGCCGTTAATATCGCCGTATAAAACTCACCGGGTTGGTTGGTTGGTTGGCGGTGTACGAGGAAATGAAAAACAACCTCAGCCCAAATTTTAATAACAAAATTACAATATTCAATGTCATTAATCAAAATTTAAATTCACGATAGATAGTAATTTAGCGGCATTAATCTGCCAACTGTTTCCACGCCGAGAGAAATAAAAATTAAATAAATAAAATAAATGACGAAAATTATACCCGACTAAAAAAAAAAATTCAATTAAAATTTTGTGAAAATTGTTTTGTGCTAATTACGAGTTTGTTTCTATCACTCAAAAAAATAAAACCTGATTTTTTTGCTTTTATTAAAAACAAAAAAAAATAATTTTTTTTTCCTAAAAAAAGGATAAAAAGTGCTCACTCACGATATAAAGTATTTTCTCTCCCCCCTTTCGAAAGGGGGATAAGGTGGAATATCAACTGGGGTGAGGAGCTATAACTTTGATGATTCATACCACCCCTGGGCTGTGTCCTCTCGGTCCCATTTAAATGCAAAATATATACACCGCTCGAGTAAAACACCCCCTTCTTATTGAATCAATGGTCAAAGTATTGAAATTGTAAATATACTAAACGTGGTCGAGTTTATCTAATATTAAAATATATTTTCTAAAAAGTTGTACAATTTTACTATATAAATAATTTACTAGTAAAAATAAATAATTTATTTTCCCAATTTAAAAGTATATTTCACGATGCTCGATAACGGTTAAAATATTACTGTGGTTAGAATATAATTCAAAAATTCAACTAGTGTGATAGGAAAAGAGGTAATCGAAAACTCGTTGGCAGTAAAATTTAAAATTACCACCCTAGTAATGCGATCAAAACGCGATCAAGGCGGGGGCGTAATGATAATGTTGATTGATTACGTCATAATAACTCGCACATAATTTTCTTCATGCCGGGCGAATTAAGGTTCCAAAAATTAACGAGTTGAAACAACACAATTCCTACCTCTTGTTTGACACCAGGAGTACCCGCGCACGTTGAAGAGTGTATTTCAATCGGACCATTGGCCGAAAGATCGGTTTTGTCCTCTCCGGACAACGCGTCACTCACCACGGCAGCCGCTTCATTATTACCGTCGCTGTCCATCGCTCACCTGAAATGACCAAAACTCGCATGACAACTGCTTATTCAAACTCAAACTCAAACGTAAATTCAAATTATTTAAATCACAATACTTACATTAATATCGTCTGGCATCAGTGCTGAGTGTGCAGAATTCAATACGGAAAAATTCTAAAAAAAAAAAAAAAAAAAAAAAAATTCAACAACAGCGCACAAAATAAAAAATAAATTTTTTTTTTCTTAGATATCAAGTTATTTATATAAAAAATTCACAAAAAAATAAGTACTTTCAACCCCACCCACGAAAAGCCAAACTCAACATCTACACTGGGGCAATAAACAAAACGAAAACAATCGAGCAAATGCAAGCTACCCCATTGACGCTATACACAAAACTTGAGTAAACAACGAAAAAACGGTCGTTCAACATAAGTTATTCCTGAGATGACAGTAAAAATAAACCATATTTTAAAATAATATATATTCGGGCACAGGACTCGGTGGCAAGTGAGGCGTAGCACGAACCAATCAAAGCGAATAGAGCTGGCATTCATTAGCATGAAGAAACACAGTGACCTCACATTGAACGGCTTCACAGCATGTCAGATGAGGAGGAGGATGCTGAGCATCTCTAATCAGCAAGAGGGAGGCCTCACATGCACATTGTTCTCCTCATGGCTTGAAAGGACGCTTCCATTATGCACGCCAGGGTGTCGGCGGAGGAAAAGGATGTTTGACTTCACTTCCAAGCATATGATAATGAGTTTAAAATAAATGTGGACACGTAAAGAACTCTTATGCAGATGCACCTGCTGCAGCCGCTGTGCTAGTGCAGTGTTACCGTCGTTAATGCTATTATCATAAGAATAGATGGGGCTGACGAGGCATGTATTGGTTGAATGCGAGTAATTTATTCAAATTAAAATGTATAATTCTTTCTCAACTGTAAATCAATAGATGAAAAGGCCTAATTTTAAATACACGCTTCGCGAGTCTCCAAAAGAAAAAGAGGAAAAAAAAAAAAAAAAAAAAAAAAAAAACTCCAGTCGCGTTACACCTTGCGCGTTATTTTTTAAAACCATTTCCCAATTTTTTTTTCCTTCTTAACCCATTTTAAAATTACTCGAAAAACCACAACACGTTTTAATTTTTAATACCCATGTATAAATATATTTCTATATTAAATTCACTTTTCTTTACTAACCCTTTAAAAAAAATAAAAAATAAAAAATCGGATATAAAAATTTAATATTAAAATTTTCTCTCCACCGCCGCGCGAAAAATCCATTTTATTCGGTAACAATATTTTCGCTAGTGATACGCGATATTTCGATCTTTACTTTAAAATTGCAAACGAGTCCAACACACATCCAACAAACAGTAGTAACCTATCGATTTTTTGAGAGCACTCCCCCTTTTCCTTCTACTTGTATGTAGTAAATCGCTGCCCTGAAAATATCACAAAGGGACAAAGATGCCTCCGCTCGGAATAATTCAAGCTAATGCCTGAAAGGGATTGGCTTCTCTAACGTTGTTCTACCAATTTTATGCTAATGGCTATGACGAGACAGTGCGCGAGGGCCTCGCAGCAGCACCGATATTACTAACATCGTCCCCCTTATCATTAAAGCATGTAATTACGAGCACCCTCTCAGCAGCAGTTTCCCAGGATCTCGCCGTAATGCCAGCGTATAAATAATCTTGACATTTTCCAATTAAAATTTATAGCCTCGAATATATCCGATTGTAATTACGACAGAGACGAATGTTATTTTCATGTCTTTTCTTCGAGCGCGAATTATTCTCCAAAAAATTTTTTAATGGATGAAGATTTAGCAAATTAGGTAAAAGATGACATAAAGATGAATACGATAATTTCACGGATTAAAAACAAAGAAATTTTATCCCAGTCTGTCAAATTTTGTTTTTAAATGATGTTTGTCAAAAGCAATTTTCATTTTTCTTCCAGGTTCGGTTTTATATATATATTTTTTGTTTTCAGGGTTCTGTAATCAAAAGCGAAGCTACAACATTAATTAAGATTTTGAAGCCCCCGATATCAACATAATCCAATCACACGAACTCTGACATAAATTAGTTCATTAGTGGCGACGGGGTATTAGTAGCGTGTTTTGCACTGGAGCTTAGAGAACTCAATTACTATACTTCAATCATCAATCAAGATCACGGCTTTACAAACAACTTATGCAAGTTGATAGATAAAATTTTTCGCTATGATAATATTAATAAACGGTCATTAAAAAAACGCAGGTGGTAAGCCCTTAATAACTCGTTAACGGGTTTTTACCTTAAAAATTCCACTTTTCTAATTTCAAAAACTTTTAAAAATATAAAATTAAGTTAATTAGTTTAAAATAAATCGAGTTAATTTTTCCAAGAAAATAAGGAGTAGAATATAATTTATTAAAAGAAAAAGTAATGAAAAAATTAATTAAACCTAAAATCAATAACAGCGTGGTCATCTCAGCTTATAGTTTGTTATCTGACTTATTTACAACCAACGTAATAATATTTTCTTACGCAATTCTTTGCAAACATAGCGAATTGGAAACTCAACAGTCCAGCATTCTGACCAATCGATTTTATCTCAAAAGAACCTGCGAGGGGTGAAGAGGAGATTGCAGTGGCATGAAAATCAAAACCTATCCATCGCTGACAGGTTTTTCTATTTCTATTTCCATTTCATTTTTTTAAATTTTAAATTTTTTTTATTTTTTAGATTTTTTTATTTTTTTAAATGTAGAATAAATAAAAATATATTTTCGTTGACAAAACGTAAGTTATCGTTATACGGTTTTTGTAATTTAAAAACAAGATCTCGCTCATGTATAGTCAATACAGGTGTTCATTATAAGATTGAGTTTTAGATTATTTTTATAATATATTCGGGGTTTGACCGCGGGAAGAAAAAATATTTTCCGTCAGTCACATTCGTAACTACGCAACCCGAGACATCAAAATTTATTAAATTTAAAACCAAAAAATCGTTTTAAAAAAACAGAATGGTATTATATTTTTCTTATTTTAGTGCGTGGTGGTTAACACTACGAGTTTAAACCTAAAATCCAATAATTTTTTTTATTTCGTTGAAAAATTAGATTTTTAATTTTAGTGATTTTAATATGCAAATTAGCGTAAGTTTGTAAGAAAACGTCAGCTGCGTCAAATCAGTATAAATTATGCAAACAACGAAAACAAACAGCACATGCTTGAGTGAAAATATAAAACAATTTTCCCAATTTTTTTTTTCCACCAAAAAAAAAAATTCTCTACAACACGTCACTTAAAAAAAGGGTAAAAAAACAAAATCAATAAAACAAAACCCCTAAAAAAAAAATTCTAAGAAAAAAACAAAATAAAAATAAAACAATAAAAAGAAATGATGGTAGGTTAACGGTCTCCGAGTCCACAAAATTCCCCGAGAAAATTTTCTTCAAAAATCCACCCGAGTATAAACCTGGCTCATGATAATCTCACTAGTTTCATATTTATATTAATCGGCTACAATGTTGATAAATTATGATAATACACTGTCAGTAATATTGTGGAGAAGATTATCGCTTACCTTTAGCCTAGGTTGGTAGGCAGATGTGGCGATGAGAGTGGCTGAGTTTTATGTGTACGATACAAATCACCAACTTAGTCCGTGAGCCGGGAGAATTGCCACCTACAGGGATGCCAAAATGCCCAATAACATGCAACATAACAGAGCACATGCCGAATAAATTATGATAATATAATACTTACTCCATCATATTAATTATCATTAAATGTACACCACACGTGTTTCCCGTTATTTCTTCGAGTTTGAGTGGATGTGTGAAGGAAGATGAGTGGGAGTGATGAGAGAAATTCATACTCGATGTCTTGCTTCTTCCCTCATTCATGTGAAATTCCAAAATGGTTGATTTTTACTGGAATGGAATTAACGATCGAATAAAAAAACGGTTTGGTTAGTGTGTTCCTCGTAGTTTGCGTTTACCTTGAGTATTTTTATAATGTGTTTGTGTTTCTTGATAATTTACTTAAAGGCGGGAAATTAAGTAATTATCGTTGCTTTAATCATTTTGTTTTAAAGTACTGGCCGCTCCCTCAATGTGGAACTGGACCCACAAAAATTCGGTGAGAGGCCTGACCTGGGCCAGACTGAGAACATTGAATTTTAGGGTGACCCAAAACCGTCACCAGGTTGAACCAGTGGCTCCTGCTATTCTCGACCAAATTTACATTCAAACTGCGTTTAATGTTTGATGTGTGATATTTAGGTGTGATTTTTTATTACACGACAAAATTTGTCAATTTTTGGCATGCGATAAATGAGCATGTCACTGGATCTAAATGATGCAGACGCAATCTGCGGCTTTAGCATTTACAAGTTTGACCATACATCAGACTGTACTAGAAATTCCAGAGAATGGATACGATGATCTGATAAGATTTCCAGTTTTCAATACGTGATAGCACAACGATTATAAAAATCAGCTGTTTTGCAACTGAATTGTTAGTTTCAGTCACGTTTCAATTTTAAAATTTAAATTTTAAACCTTGAAAATCTGAAATCAGAGATAAATCGCGCAAAAGTTTTACTGTAGTAGAAAATGAGATATCTTTGATTGGAATTTGCCTCCCACCCAGTATCATGCCCACATCAACTCAGCTGCAAATTTTTGACCACTGAATGTTCCCAAGCACCTGTTTTGCCCACATCGAGTCCGATTGGAGCGGACCTTGCGATCTAATTTGCGCCATCCTGTGGCAGTTGTTGTCAAACTGGAACACAATAATCCAACTTCAACTGCAGGGTTTTTAACCACAGCCTCCTCGCGGTAGAAAGATTCTAAAACCCGATTTCATTTTATACTCGAGAACGAAATATCGTAGATTCTCCCGACGCGTATGCACTAAACGGATAAATTTGCTTGTTAATTAAGATTAATAGAAAAAAATTAATTAGTGTAGACTAAATTAAAAATTCTAGAGTGGTAAATTTATAAATAACCCTTCGTTGAGGCAATTTAAGCGGCAATCAGCTGACACAACCCTAAATGGCATCTGCGAGTGAACCACCTCCCCAAATTAATATTTCGGTAATTTATAGTAATTCTTAATATCGTTGTTAAAATTTAGAGTTATTTTTATACTTAGAACGACGCGAATTCTGGAATGAATAAGTTTATTTTGTGTTATTTTAATTTTTTAGGAAAGTTCAGCGTTATCTGAAGATGACGAGGACGAGGTATATTCTGTAAACAAATACTTCAAATGTTACGTTGTTTATAAATTTATTCAATTATAGACTGTTATTTTTGTAGGATGTGGAACCAAAATTGAAGTATCAAAGGTTGACAAATGATGTAAATAATATTTTACGCAACGATGCCGCAAGTTGCATCGCGGTTCATTCTAAAGTACGACAAATTTTAATATTACTTATAATAACTCGGATAAAAATTAACAGAAGTTTATATTTAATTTTAAAATGTAGTTTATTGTCCTGGGAACACATTGGGGCACGATTAATATGCTCGATCATCTCGGTAATACGGTGACGAATAGACGAGTTGAAGCCGTAAGTTGGTTTACACTTAATTACAGTGATATAAATTTAAAGAAATAATTATTTTAGCATACTGTTACTGTTAACCAAGTTGCACTTGATGAGAGGGGAGAATATTTTGCCAGTTGTTCAGACGACGGAAAAGTAAGTAATAAGTATTTTATTTTTAAAATGATTTTAATGAGTTTCATATTTTCTGAATTTTAGATCAAAATTCAAGGATTTTATTCTACGGACCAAAATTACCAATGTAATTTCGATCGTCCGATCAAAGCAATTGCAATTGATCCGTCTTTCTACAAATCTGGAAGTGGAAGACGATTTGTGACTGGCGATGAGAAGGTATATTATATAGTAGTATTACAGCAAAATCCATAAATTTTTTATTTTTTCATTTTAGTTAATTATACACGAGAAATCATTTCTAGCTCGTTTGAAAGCTAAACTCGTTTTCGAAGGAGATGGGTTAATTCGCAATATAAAATGGCGTGAGCAATTCGTAGCTGCAGCTAGTGACGCAGTAAGTGTCTAATCATAATGTAATTAAATTTGATAAAATTAACGAAATGTTACATTAGGGTGTCAGAGTTTATGATGTATCTCAAGACAAAATAATCGCTTTAATTCCCAGAGATCACAGTGTTCGGTGAGTATATAATACATTAGTTGAATTATTAAAGGTTATATGAGTAATCCTAACACATGTTAATTTTCAGTCTTCGGCCAGAATTGTATCGATGCAACTTATGCTGGAAAGACAACCGTACGTTGCTCATTGGTTGGGCAAACACCGTCAAAGTATGTGTCGTAAAAACAGAAAGGCCAGATGCGTGGAAAGATTTGCCATCACCTTACGTTGAGATAGGTAATGGGGAGGTTTATAAATTGTAGTGAATTACTTTCTCAAGTTGATAATAATGTTTTTGTAGTTTACTCATTTACGACACAATTTTACGTTTGTGGGATCGCACCATACGAAAATAACGTGGTTGTTTTATGCTGCAGTAAAGAAGATGAAGAAACTGAGGTATGAATGTTACGAAATATTAAAATGTATCGTAATATGTAGTGTAAATTATTACGTTCCTAAGCATCAGTATTATGGAGATTATTATAAGGTAGTTTTTATACAGTTAACATGTATTTAATGTATTTCAAATAACTTACTTCGAAGTTTATTTGTGATATCTCTTTCATTTCAAGCTCAAGAAAGCGTCTGATTATCGTCCTCAATTATGCATTCTTGAACCAAACGTTGACGATTACACAGTAATATGCATCGACGTATTATCAATTCGTGGCTACGAAGAATACCGATGCAACGATTACCAATTGGACTATTTAGAAGGCGAAGATTTATTTTATGTTTTAAGTCCTAAAGACATCATCGTAGCAAAATCGCGAGATGAAGATGACCATATTTCGTGGTTAATCGAACATGAAAAATTTGAAGTAAATTTTGAGTACAAGTAAAGTAAATTTTATTGAAGCTGCTAAATTGTTCACTCATATTTTTTAGAGAGCAATGATTGCAGTAACGGAAACCAAAAAGTCACATCAAAAGCACACCGTTATAGACGTTGGACGTAGTTATTTGGATCATCTGTTAGCGAACGGACAATTTGACAACGCGGCAAAATTGTGCGTTGAAATCTTGGGAACCGATAAATCATTTTGGGAAGAAGAGGTTTATAAATTTGCTCAGATTAATCAATTGAAAGCAATCGCAATGTATCTGCCACATGGAGAAACCCAATTGGATGCTGCAATATACGAGATGGTTTTGAATGAATTTCTTCAAGGAGATTACGAAGTAAATTTTTTTTTGTTAGTACTTGAAAGAATTCTACTATCATTTTTAATATTAGGGTTTTCATCGTATCATAACAGCGTGGCCGTGTAAAATATATAATATCCCGACGGTAGTTACGGCTGTTTTAGACAAATTATCTTACGATCCTACCAGCCCTATTTTATTGAGATCGTTGGGTGATTTGTACATGTTTGAAGAAAAATATGATAAAGCGCTCAGTATTTATTTGAAGTAAGTCTGTAAAGACAGATATTTATAACATTGAATATTAATATTTAAAAAATTCTGTACAGACTGAATTTAACCGAAGCATTCGACTTAATTCTAAAGCACAAATTATTTAAAACTGCTGCCGAGCAATTGGAAACGCTTATGCTTTTGGATAAAACCAAAGCATTGCAACTCTGCGTCAATAACACAGATCAGATATCCATTGACACTGTAGTCAAACGACTGAGTAAAAGAAAAGATCTACTGTGTTGCGTAAGTAATATCATTAAATTGCAATTTCCAAATATACAAAAAATTAATTACTTTTAGTACCTTGATCGCCTATTTGCCAAAGATAATCAATTAGGTGCTCAGTGGCATGCTCAGCTGGTTGAACTTTATGCCGAACATGATCCCGAAAAATTATTTTTCTTCTTGAAGAGCAGCAACTATTATCCGTTACAGGATGCTTTAGAAACTTGCCGGCAATATTCACGTGTACCAGAACAAGTATACTTGCTAGGTTTGTATTGCTTTCTCTGACAGTTAATGTTTACAACCTAAGTGAATACATTTTTTAGGTCGAATTGGAAACTTAAAGCAAGCTCTGCAGTTGATTACGGAAAATTTAAATGACATTCATAGAGCAATTGAATTTTGTAAAGAATACGATGATAAAGAGTTATGGGATGACCTTATTACATATTCATTAGATAAGCCAGGTAAGGTTAATGAAAATTTATTGGGGGAAAAAAGTTAAATTAATAATTTTTTTTTCTGTAGAATTTATTAAAGTGTTGCTTAACAACATCGGCACTCACGTGGATCCGATCGTGTTCATAAAAAAAATTGACAACCAGTTAAAAATTCCAGGGTTGAGAGACGCTCTAGTTAAAATTTTACAAGATTATAACTTGCAAGTGAGTTTGTAATTTTGAAAGGACATTTGATAATTGAACACAAATTGTTGAATTTTGATTTTTGACTTTTGATCTTTAGATTTCCCTTCGTGAAGGATGCAAAAAAATTTTAGTATCAGATTGCTTCAGTTTGCAGGAACGACTTAATAAACAACAGAAAAAGGCCATAGTTGTTTGTGGTAAGCACTTTGAGATTTAATAATTCAAATTGTTATTTTATACACTTAACACTTTTCTGCAGACGATTCATTTTGTCACGCTTGTCATAGCAGAATTATTGTGAAAGGTAAGATAAATTAATTTTTTTTGTTATTTATTTAAATAAAACTAATAACTTTTTTTTAATTTAAGACACTCGACAAGCGTCAAATGTTATAATTTTTTATTGCAAACACATATACCACGAAAACTGCTTGAATGACTTGGACACATGCACAATCTGCAGTACGCAGAAAAGAGGGCCAGGAGCGGGTATCGGATTTCATTCAACCTGAAGTCTTAGTTCCTTTTCTACTTAGTTTTAAATTTGTCATTATCGAAATAAATATTTAAGAAAATGTAAGTTTAATACTTTTTGTGTATTATTTAAACTTCGAAAAATATTTCGTAGCATAGCCAATAACGTCATCTGGTTTACGGATCAACACAGATTGCAAAAAATCAACTAATATGGGTTGCAATTCCTGGTTACGCTCGACATATCCCATATACTCGTTGGCCAAGCTTGCCTAATTTTTCAATTAATTAAAAAAAAAGGAAAATAAATAAACCAAAAAAATTACTTTTCTAGTTTGAAACATCGACCACAGCTGCATATCATTTTCCAACGAAATATCCTTCCTGCTCGCCCAGGCAGTTTGTTTTGCTACACAGCGTTCTTCTATCAATTCGTTCATCCTATAAACAATTGGTATCCCCAACGGATATTTGCTTAAGATTCTCCTGAAAAGACGACTTCGTTAGTAAATACACGATATTGTGTATAAATTTTAGTTTACCCTGCTTTATTGAAGTACGTGTAATCTACAAAAACAGTGTCCTCCGAGGGATAAAATTCTATTTTAATTCCTAAAATATTTAAAATACTGCCAGATATGACTTGTCTACTGGCAGCTAAATGTTTCTACCAAATGATAAGAATTTATCGTGAAAAAAGTAACGACTTTTAGCACGTACAAAACTCACAAATATAATTGGGCATATTTCGCAATTGACGTTGAAAGAGTTAAATTTGTACTCGATACCACTTTTGCAAACCAGAATAAATATTCGTTGTAGTAGAACACTTGAGGCTGCATTTTTGCAAAAAGATTTTCAAATAATTTTTAATTTATTTTACCTACTTTATGTACCATCCGTTACAAAATTTTCCATTTCTTCAAACGAAAGCGTGCTTGTCTTTCTCTCGATATTCTGCAAAGGTAATGAGTTATTTTCAAATCATTTCAGGAAGTAACTTTTAAGCTTGCCTCATCAACTGTCTCAATGTGAATTAAATTATAATCTGTGTCCGATTTTACTAACTCAACTTGATTATGAGTTTCTTGATCGTTCTTTTGAACGTATTCATGGTGTTTGTATTGTATAGTTTCCAATGATGGAATTGCTACGTAACCAACTGATTTCATACCGAAAACGACACCACGTAAAACTCCATGGCTCTCGATCTTAATTGAGAAACGAAAAATATTTTAACATTTTAAACCTCCATCAAAAAAATGTTATATTCAATTTTTTGTGCAACTCACATCAACTTTCATGCATAGTTGAAATTTAAATCTAACTAAGTTCACGTCAATTTCCATTTCGCCAATTTCTTCGCTCTCCTGAGATAGCATAACAAGGTATTCCGAGAAAGTTATAAATTCCACTAAATTGACACCTTCAAGAAAAACAAAATTTGAAAATTAACTGGAAACTACACTAATATATAGTCAAACTTACAGCTATCTTCTAGGTCCTTTAGATTACACGTCTGTTGAATTGACACTTCAGGTTTTAAAGCAGCTACAAGTCTGTTCTGGTAATTTATTACTCCTACATATTCATCCTCTGCCGTAAAACTGTCCGTATTATGAGGTCCCAATTCATAAACCCTCACGTACGTAGGAAGAGTTACATCTTCTTCACTCAACCATGACAATTTAATTTTGCTTCGTTGGTGAGCAAAATGTTTGTAGAATTTTTCAGCCAATACATATTCGTCCGGAAAAGTGAAACAGTCAGTGCTATGCGAATTCAAATTATATAACGGTTCTTCATAATATTTCAATATTTCATCAGGAAGATCAACGTCTTCGTCAATAATTTCTGGCGATCTTGGAGCTAACTCTACTTCAGGTTCGGATTCATTCAACAAACTCTCGGTATCTTCATGTGTTTTTCTTTCACTTTCTTTAGAACTTTCAATAGATGCTGATGGCACTTTTACCACTTTAATTGCCGGCAGTTTCAGTTTCTTCTTTACTCTTCGAGACATCTTTCGTATCCCACAGTTAACACGATTTAATTTGTATTTCTTACTTTGCTATTACCAGACTACATAGCTACGCCAACGTTCTTAATTAGCTACGAAAAATCAAATATGGCGCCATAATACGTCATTGGTCTGCTGCTGAGTGCGAAACTGCGTGTGGTTAAAATTAATATTTTAAAATCGGATTGAATAGTAATATTAATTTAGTAGCTCATTAATACCAATATTAATATACCACATATAATTTTTATCCAAACTCATAATCTTAATCCGAAATTAAGAGTGGTGGATCTCCGATCAAGGATCAACGATTATTTCTTTGCTGTTGTTTCGATGAAAGGTTTCGTTTTCACAGTTGGAATTTGTTGATAACCACAAAATGCATCGAAGGGCAGGTGTAGGAGCAATTCAAAAGAAGAATTTGGCACAGGTGAGTGGGAAAACGATCAAGTTATATCTGTAGTTTAACAAAATATAA
Organism: Stigmatogaster subterranea; assembly: GCA_034696085.1. NCBI lineage: Eukaryota > Metazoa > Arthropoda > Chilopoda > Geophilomorpha > Himantariidae > Stigmatogaster > Stigmatogaster subterranea. Next base: position 33,380 of record JAQIWS010000103.1, read on the forward strand.
TCTGATGATGCGTGAACTGAGACGAATAAAAATAAAATATTGGGTTTTTCCAGGCCAAGTACAAAGATAAAGGAAATGAATTAGCTGAAGATCAATTACAGCAGGTACGACCTATTTTAATTTTGGTACGCGTAGTACATCGAATTTTAAAATTTATCGTGATCTTAGATGTCTAAACAACTAGAAACGTTCAGAGAAAAGTTGGGTGACTTCGCTGGAAAATACAAAACTGAAATCAGAAAAAATCCTCAATTTCGACGTCAATTTCAAGACATGTGCGCTTCAATTGGAGTGGATCCTTTAGCATGTAAGTTTCTGTAAACTGTTAAATACGTTTTAGAACTAAATTAATGTGATTTTATGCAGCTGGTAAAGGATTTTGGTCAGAAATGTTAGGCGTCGGTGATTTCTATTACGAATTGGGCGTTCAGATTATAGAAGTTTGTTTGGCAACAAGTCATCGAAATGGAGGTAAAATATAAGAAATGCATTCTATTTGTAATTTGAGTAAAACATTTATGTACATAATTCAATTTTTTTTAATATTTAAGGTATTATATATTTGGATGAATTGCGGGAACGCCTGCTGGCTTCTTTAGGCAAATCCAAACAAGATATTGGCAGGTAAAAACTGTTACCGAAAAGTACTGTATAATTATGAAGCAATATTTTTTATATCGTTTTCGTTTACAGTGATGATTTGCTCCGTGCAATAAAAAAACTTAAGGTGCTGGGTAATGGCTTTACCGTAATTCCAATTAGCGGAAAATATTTGGTGCAATCCGTGCCTGGCGAGTTAAGTATGGATCATACAACTGTTTTACAATTAGCAGAGGTAAACGTTACTGCAATTTAAAGTTTTTTCTTACCCATAATTCATAAAATCTCATTTTTTGTTAGGAAACGGGTCACATTTCTAAATCGAGTGTCAAAAAACAACTGAATTGGGAGGACGATCGAATAACCAGGACTCTGGTAAATTCCTCAATTTGTTAAAATTTCCAAAAATGTCTCTGAAAAAAGTTTTATTTTTCAAAAGGACAATTTAGTCAAAGAAGGTTGGGCGTGGATAGATGACCAAGCGACGCAAGAGCGACTTTATTGGTTTCCTGCCTTGACTTCGTTTGCCAACAAAGGTTGAAAATGAAACCCTCAAACAAATTGTCGTCCTTCGAAAAAAAGCTTCACACATTTTAAAATAAACAGACAACTTCGTGCAATTAATTTAAACTTAAAGCCGGGAGTTTAAAACGAAAATATCGCTGCGAAAGAAACTAAAACGCACATTAGTAAAAATTGTCTTTTTATTATTTCTTTCAATATGAAAATGTTATCTAGGTAAAACATTTAGACAAAAATTGCCTCAGTTTTGAGTTTAGGTTTTGAAAATGTAGAAACAAAATCTGATTGTGTTTAAAAAGGTATCACAGAGCCAGAAGAAATTCTTTTAAATTTCTGAACCATTGTCAGGAGCTAATTATGTAGAAAGGACACTAGTATTTAAAATGGCAACTTTAGCGGTATATAAATCTTCAACTACCAAAGAAAGAAGACTCATTTGTAAATGGTAAATCCTGATAGACAAATATAGCAAATTTTCAGAAATTTGTTACTACATTGTCAAACAGCAATTGGCTATTTACAAATTTCACAGGTACTGGATGATTAACTGTCTAAGGTGCTGTGTGAGATTGTTCTCTTGCTGAAACCGATTTTGTAACAAAATAAAGAACTTGTTTATAAATTAATGCTACAAGAAAACAAAATTGTCAATGACAAAAAGCCAATATATAATGTTTGAGCTTTTTTCTAACTTTGACAAAGCTATTAAAACCAAAATAAAATAAACAAAACCCAAAAAAAAGTATTAAAGCTCAAAAATTATTACATCACTTATCGTCTTCAAATGTTTTCTTTTCTTGTTTTTGTTTGAACCCTGAGTGCTAATTGATTTTAACTGGGCAGTTGTAGGCTGTCTGAGCTCAAATTTCAGACGCAATTACAGGAATTATCACAAATTTCAATTAAAATGGAGGGTATTGTAAATAGCCTGTGTTAGAGGTCTGCTTATATACAACTAGAAGTCCTTTTTGGAGGGGAAGGTAGGGGAGTAAACAAGTTGAAAAGTTTTGATATGAAGCGTACAAAAAGTTGCTCGTACTTGATAATACAAAAATTTTACGGCAAATTGACAACTATTCGCTATAAGTATGTTAACTATATTACAAAAACTAGTACTGTTTTCAACAGTTAAAGCACAAACTATTTTTTTAGCACTTCATTGAAACGAGGTCTGAAATTGAAAGGTGATTTGGAAAGGGGTGGAAAAACAAAAACAAAAAACACGTACTGTAAGAATTTCTGTGAAATTATAAATGCATCCTATATTAATAATTTCATTTCCAAAAGCTTAAAACGATAAGAAAAACATGAAACCAATCTTTGGTCAAATTTTGAATCAAAATAAAGATTTAACAGCAAATAAAATCAACTGATTAGCCAAACTTATACAATTCTAAAAAAAATTTTTTTAAAGGGGATCAGTTTACAAAAAAGTTGTGAGATTAAACGTTTAGATAGATACACACTGCAGTTGTTGTTTTTAACATTAGCCAGCTTTCAAAGCTAAAACATACCGAGTGCAAAAACAAATTTAGTGACACTTTTCTTCTTCATCTCTATTTAAAGTAGTAAATATTATACAAAAAGACATCAAAGCTAAATTTCTCTACACAAAGGAACAGCACAATTAGAAAGAAAACTAGGTAAATATTTATCATGAAATTGGTTGACTAACATACAGCCAAGTTACCATCCACTGTTACCTCCCAGTAGTATCTCTAATTTCTACCATGAATCAAAAAAGATTAATATTTTAAGTAAACGCGTCAGATTATTACCCCTTCCCCATATGCCAATTTAATACTTAAAATATGGCACGCGCAGTGCCAAACATTAATGAATATATTTATCATAGCTCTACGTTGGATGAATGAAAGTGCATTTCATCACACTGCAAAACGTGCACTGCTAAAGCTACATAGCACGACTTAAGCGGAATGTTTACATTTAAGAAATATTAATAAAGTCAACTTTTTTTCTTCTTCTAGATTAAGCCATTCAATTTTTCAGAGTAACAAAAATAGCAGATACAACATCAAATTACCGAAATTTGCTAACTATTTATTTTTTTTGAAAATTTACCTTGCTAACGAATAAAATAAAAATAAAATTAAAAAAGTAATTACTCAAAATATAAAAACCGAAGACAAGCTCGTCTTCGCACAGCACAGTTACACGTTGCATACACAAAATCATCTAACTCTAATTATCTTATCAATATACATTAAAAAATAAAAACCTCACTTGCGGATGCTCGTACACAAACAAAAATAATAAAAACCGAAATAAAAGAAACAGCACTTTTTTTGTACTTTCAGGTACGGTTTCTTCCACTTAACTAATCAAAAACGTTTCAATTTTTTTGAACCTTTATCAAAAACGGTGCAGACTGAAGATTTTGTTTACTTAGTTCGTATTAAATGGGAATATGTGAAATTACAGACAAGTGAAAACAATTCACCGGGTGATCTTAGCAAGCAATTAAAACCTGATACGGTATCGAGTGAATAAAACACTGCGATGTGAATTGAAAATAGTTTCCACACAATGTGACAATTACACTCCTAACATTTCGTTTCAAGAGAAGGGAATACTGTTATTTCATACTGAAGATTTAATAAAAAATAGCAAAAATATGGTTTGCAAAAATCTAAATTAGTGCTCGGACAAAATAAAACCACAAAGTGCTCCGTTGTGGTGAACCTTTTGCCTCAAGACTAATAATTTTCAGACATTACATCACAGTCATTTGTTATTTAATGTAATGTAACTCATTTAGTGCAAGTTAAGCACTACCAGCATCCGAGTCAGCGCTCCAAAGTAATTGGATTTGCGTTCACAGAATTACTTCTCTTCGATAACAAAAATTAAAATAAAATACAAGTTAAACAAAACAAGACTAACATTTTAAAGTCTAAGAGACACTTTGCTATAATAGAACTGAGAATATTTACAAAAGAAAAAACAAAACAAAACAAAAAAATAGGCGGTGAACCGAGTGTTATTCTTCTTCACTGGCCTTCAATGATGGCGGCAGTTTGGTTGATTTGGGCGGCTGGAGATTTGACAGCAATCTCGGGAGTAGTCATTGACAAATAAGCTCCCTTGCGCAACGGACAAAATGCTGAACCTTGGCTCGGTTGAAGAATAAAACTGTCACGGGGCTTCAGTGGGTCAGCCAACAGGGACATCAACCTAAATTTCATCATTAATACCAAATACTCGCACATTGCAAACCACGTCGGTGCTTAATACAAACCTGGGTTCTTCGATAATCTTAACCCTCTCACAACCGTCGGGTGGTTCGCGAGTGATAAATTTATTATGAGGACTAGTTCCCAGTCTGTGATCTGGGTCGGGAGAAGGACTCTTACTAATGTCTTGTGCAGTAAGAAAAACATTTAGCTAGCCACACACGAAGTAACGAAATGGCATTACCTTCAAAAATTTTTCTAGCAATATCTATTTCGTGCTGACTAGACGAACGCACACTGTCCATCATCCCCAGAATAATGGGAATGGGTGGACTAATAGAATGACAACGATTTTCCGACCCACTGCCCGGATAACTTTCCTCGCTCCCACCTGAAGGCGTCTGAGTGTTCACCGTACGAGTGCCACGAAACAAATCGGCAATAGGAGCTCGGTGGCCATCAGGGGTTGGTTCGTGAATCTGCAGAGACAAACAAATTCAATAAAAATACAATCGCACGCAAATTTTATTCAAATTAATGCTAAAATAAAAATTACTCGTTCCAGATCGTCGTCGTATCCTGAGATCCCTTTAAAGACGATCCTCTCAATTTCCTGATTCAATCCCTCGACACTGCTTCTCATACGTGGCATGAGAGATCTGGGAATGTTTGGTATTGCCAGTGGCCGAGATTGATTATTTGATTGATTAACTTGTTGGGAATTAATTGCAGTGTGATCGGCATGAACAGGGCTGTGTCTTTGACCACTCCCAATACTTTGGCGGTTTCCGTCTTTGGTCCTTTGCAAGCGAGCACGAATAAACTAAACACAAAAACGTATTTTATCCATTAGCAATTCCGCGCAGACAATTTACCAATTTATCTCGTTAATTAACTACACGTCTGCATACTTTATCCAACTGATCGCCGTTACCCATTGAAGCTGATCGACTGATCAAATTCTTCCTTTTTTCAACTAATTCATTCCATTCATCCGGTGTCTGATCAACAACAAAATTTTCAACATCAACAGAATTACAATAACTGTACTATACACTCCGATCGGTAAATTTGTGCGAGTATATAATACCTGAGTGGATTTATCAATCAACAGAGTGCCACAGTAAGATCGAAACCCGTCTCTGGGCCATTGCCCTTTCAGATAGATCGCGTCCAATGAAGCCGTCCGTCTGATTATTGGTGACGAACGTGTTTTCAAATTTAATGTCTTTGATTTTTCGACTACAAAAAAAAAAGAGAAAGGAAAAAAAAAAAAACTACATCAATTTTTTAAGCCAATTTCGTTAACGTTGTGATTCTATTAATAATTTCTTCGCTAATAAAATCCCGTGTTTATTTTACCAATTCACATTTTTTCCTATTTTTTTTTTTTTTTTAACTTTTATTGAGGTTCAAAATTACTACTAAATTAATTCCAAAAATAAATTTAAGCTGCTCTATTTCTTCGCGGAATTGCTTTTTATCAGCGACCAGATAAATCATTACATTCGTTACCACACAAACATTAATTTATTTATCAGCGGTATATGTAATTTTATAATTTTCAATTCCTCATTTGTATTTCCAAACCACTCTACCGTGGCATCATAAACTGTTTTGTACAACCAACCTTTTGAATAGGTCACAGAAAGAACGTCCTTCACTCTAAACCGTCCCCCCTGAAATTAATTGGTAAGCTAATTTGAATTGGCAGTGCACGTAACGAGACACACAAAATTTGCCTTTATTTTTCAACCATGAAGGAAAACTTTTCACTAGACCTATTTTACTAAAACCACAAAGAGACGTCTCAACCCAGCTCTACTCTAAGCCTACAGTATTTGGGAAATGTGGAACTAAACACATACATTACGCCACAATGCGAGAGTACAAATTACTGTCTCGTAACTTTTCAATTCAGTTTGGCTAACCTTGTACTTCAGTGAACCATTCAGAAACACAACATTCTTTCAACGCCAAAAAAAAAAAAGAAAATTAGTACAAATATTTTTTTTTGCGAGTCTAAACTAAGCGCAAATAGTTGTAAGACTTTTTTTTTCTCTCTAAAAACGCAAACTACGCATGGTTTTGAATAATTAAATAACGCTACAAAATACTTTTTTAAAAGGTAATTTGAATACGTTACACAACAAATCTGCAGGCAAAATATTCTAAACTGTTCAATAACAAATTAATTCAATGGTTTTTTTTTGTACAGGAAACCTGCTTCATAGAAAGGAAAGGCTGTGCGGGTTTCCCTCTGTTGTGTCATGCCTAACTACGACCATTATCTGATGGTGCTAGAAATTACAAATAAATCGCATTACCTTTCGATGGGCGCATAGGATGACAAACAACATAATCAGTCTCATTAAACAAACAGTTTATGCTTACGACCTCCCAACTACCTAGACAAAGGTCTCGAATCGAGGACGATTTTTGCCCACTTATCGGGATTGAATGGTATCGGTTGTACATTTTCTGAATTGTAATAGAATCTATTTGATTATTTAGGTATCTCTCGTTGCAAATGCATCGAATATATTATTTTTTCAACCAGCCCAATTTCGATCGTCAACTTTTGTTTTGGCAACATGGCGGTTTGCAGCTTCGTTCCCACCTTTAAAATTCGGTGAACCTGGGCTGAGTCTTTCTGGTGAGAATCGACGATTGTCGGGAGATTTCCTGCATTTCGATTTAGCACCATCACAGGGCCAGGTCATAGTAGGAGAATTAGCTGGGCTGCCTTTTTTTCCTAGGCGAGACGGGCTCCCTTGTTTCATCAGCGAAACTGGTAAAGTGGCCCTCATCGGGCCTTGCTTTGTTGAGCCCGGAGACACGTTACGGCGAACTCTTTGCGCTTGGACAGACATTTTGTTCAACGTGCATTAAATTGAACGATTCGTTATTAATAAGTTGATTAATCTACTAAAGCAAAATTGCGATAACTAAACATTAAAAAAAAATAACTAGCGTTGCACTGGAGTGTTGCTCGAGCACGTCTTGACAACTCCAGATCTCAGCCTCAACTCCGTACGTTCTCTTTGTCTCGTGCGCAGGTGGATTGTGACGTCAGGAGTAAACTTGGCTCTCATTGGTTAACCTTTTGGTGTCCATAAAATAAATCTAATGCAACTGGTTTTATCACCACGATCACGATGGCACTAAAACGGGGGAAATATCAATTTGTACCGTAAAGTTGGAGTTTTATTATCAATTTTGGTATTAATTCGCAGTATCGTTTAACGGCAACGATTGGCAAACGAAGCATAAACTTAAATTATTAAGTTGACTTCTCAATCGGCTGCGTTAAACCCTCTTTCGACCGTGAACTACAACTGGCCAGATTTACCAACCAATCAATTGTTTTGTTTTTGTTGCTCTTGGCGCCAAGTTTGACGAAAGCCTTTATTGTACCTTGGACGAACACCTTCGTCCAGGGAAGTGCTAATATTTCGCTTCTAAATTTGTAAACAAGTTTTTTATTCTATTATTATGTGCATACACACATTTTTTACGTTTTGTATCGATTTTTATTCCTCATCCGCTGAATTTGTGGCTGATTTGTGATTTTTGACTACGCTATCACACGCTAAAGAAGCTTGGTTTGCTGTTTATAAATTTACGATACCTAGATATGGATAGAAGTGACCGTAATTTTGCTAAGAATTCGACGATGCGTAAAGAAGAAGGTAAAATCTAACGTGATTTTCTAAGTGCAACTGTCGATTAATTATTTGTAATATTGTTAATTATTTATTTCTGTTTTAGCATCGTCGACTGGCTTGCCGTTTACTTCAAAGTCTTTCTATTTAGATCTCAGAGGATTTAATGGCATTCGAAGTCTGACGGAAAATATACAACTGTTAGGAGGCGTAAGCTGAATAAAGTTATCTTTAGAGAAAACCGAATAATTTATGTTGTTTATTTTTCAGATCGTCGAAGCATTTCTAAGCAAAGAGATAAGTTGTGTAATTACGAATAGACTCGACAGCAAACGTGAAATTATTAATGGAAACAAGACACCGTGCATACGTAGTCCAATGTGCAACCCATCATTAAGGTTTAATTTTTTTACTTTTAACTCGTTCCTTAAACAAGTAGATTGTTTGGGTTCAAACTGAAATTTAAAAAACGTTAGAAATCAAAATATTTATTTGGTTTTTGTGGTATGCATATCCTGAATGAAAACGTGAAAATAACTTTAAACAATAATAACGAACTTCAGTAGAAAAATTACTTCAAAACTTACGAGTGAATTTTGAAATTTTTGTACAGTAGCCAAATATCAGCTTTATTTTCTTATATTTTTCATTTGATTTATTGGCATTTTGTTCCAGTTCTTCTCACAAATCCGAAAGCCCGAGCGAAGGAGGAGAGAAACGTCTAAAACTACAAATTGTAAGTCTATCTCATCAATTTTTATTGTCAAATTTAAAATATTTAATTTAATTGAGTTGTATTCCAGACATCACGTGCTGCAGCACTTCTTGAAAAAGCAACGAAGACGGAGGTAAGTTATTTCGCACACTATTTAATTATTTCTTCATATTAATGTTTTATTTGTTCTAAAAGATAAATGGCTCGAGCGATGTTCTTCAGAATGCTCGTAAATGGGGTGTGGCAGTGATATCTTTGGAGAAAATCTTAGTCGTCGTTGAAAAACACAAAAATAAATTGCAGCTAAGACGAAATTTGGTATGTGTCACCGTAAAGGCTTATTTTCCTTAGGCGTGCTTTAAAAATAAAAATTTCTTTGTAGAAACGCAAGCGAGCATCTAAAGAAGATTTGCAGCCAATAAAAACAAGTATGACGTAAACTTTATATAAATTATAACTAAGTTTGAATTGCAAGAATAATTTAATATTTTGTTAATTTATAGCGGAACTAAAGCATCCTTACCTGAAAATTGAAACTACGGACAAGTAAGTTACTCAGTGCTATATTATTCGACTTTGCTGTAAATTATTAATACTTCGTGAGATTTAATTTGTACTTTTATATTGTGTTAGGCAATTTTCTCCGACTTACATTGAATTCCCACGATGGCCAGCACCGTCTTTCTTGAGAGACAATTCAAAGAACACAGCTAATTCTGCAAAATTAACGTAAAAAGAATAACTCTGTTAAACTTTATTTTTTAAATTTAAAACAAATAATCTCTATTTTGCAGTAAATCCAAGGAAGTCACTAACCAAGCAAAGGAAGGGTTTTGTGAAATATGCTCGTCTTCGTTTACGCAAATGCTTAAGGTAAAAGAAGAGAAACTTTCTTAATTGAAATTTGTAATCTGAGTAATAATTATCAAATTACAGCATACTCAAAGTGCTCGACATCGTCAGGCAGTTGAGAGAAATAAAGGGTTTTCAAGATTCGATAAATTAATTAGTAATTCCCATAATCTGGACACTTACTTGTCATCCATTGAAACCGACTTCGAGAGGTAATTATTGATTTTTACTTATCATACGCAAATTGTACTAACAGATACTTTTGTAGGTTTGAAGAGATGAGATGTTTCTCTCCTGTTTCCGAGATGAGCGATATGGAACCCCTCAATTTATGTACAACCGAATCTGTAATACGAGACAATAATTCAGAAGGATATGACTTCACTTCTAATCGATTAAATGATGCTGCTACATTGTACATTAATAACAAACCACACGATGTTGAAATTGACGTCAGCACACGTGCTGTTATTGAAGACGCAATGATTTCAATGGAATTCGACCAATTTTTAGACACGGTTCTAGTCAATAATAACAACAACGAAGATACCAACTCCGCAATAGAATTACATCGAAACAACATCGATTTTAGCGCAAATGTACTCGATCTAACTACAGGTCACGTTACGGAGACATTTGCCGATGAAAATATTCACGACATGAAAACATTTTTTGAAAATAGTTACGGGTTACAATTTTAAATATCGTTTACTGTAGTTATTTTTCGAGTACTTTCCATACTGTGGATTTTAAAATAATTTGTATTGAGAAAACATTATAGCCTTATTTTACAATTACTTCGTAATTAGTAAATATTATTCTACAGGGTTTTTATGGGAAGAATTTTGTGTAATAAAATATAGCGCGTAAAAATTAAAAAACTAATTTTTTGTTTGTCAGATTTAATAAATACGTCAGATATCCATTCAGTGTTAATAAAACATTTACATTAAATTCTAATTAATATTTTTGAATAAACTGTTGGAAGTTTAAAACCAATTTTTCTTCATTTTCTTATTTACTTTCGTATAAAACAAGGGAGTGCACTGCCGTGCATCAACTAAATATAAGCAAGAAATTATTTAGTCGAATTTAAATTTTTATTACGTAACCGTTGCGCTTTGTCCAGAAACTACTCATGCCAGACAAAATTCTTAAAGCCCTAAGTGGTGCAGTTTCAATTTATGGACTAACACAGCTCGTTGCCAATTTTCCCATTCTACATTCGTAAATAAACTAGATAACCATCAGTTATATTATCGTATTAACACACACTTTGGTAATTAAACTTCTTAACCCGCAAGCAAATAATATTTTAAATTAAACTGTTCTGCGGACCGTATTTAATTTATTCACGAAGAAAAATATTAAATTGAATTACTTTACTTTATCATAGAAAAGACGACAAAAATTTTGCTATTATAATACAATGATATTAGCACAATACGACTTGCGTGCATGATTTAGTATAAATATTCGATGGAAGCATATTAATGCTTTAAATGATCTGTAGAAAATATTTGTAAAACAAACATAAGTATAATAACAATATGATTAAACAGAGTTACTGCATTCTTTTCCTCTTTTTGAAGGTAATATCGAACCGCGGTTCACTAACCTGAAAAATAAAAGTAAATTTAGCTCAATTCAGAATAATATATTTTTTAGTTACTTTATTCATTTTGTCGCGAATGAATTTGCTTGTGCAATTCACTGTGTCCCCAGTAGATGAATTATTTGGGATTATTGGTTGTGGCCGCTTTAACTGTCTAGGTGTAAACAGCACGTTCCCAGGTGGCTTTTCATGTGTTGAGGCAGAACTTTCCTGAATTAGAAGCACTTCGTTTGTGGCAACTGGCTTTTCAACAGTGTATGTTTTTCCTGCCCAGATGTAAGTTTCTGGTTCAACAACCGTTGGTTCTTCCGGAATGGATTCCACCTGATTCTTTGAACACTGAGCGTAATTTGAACTAACATCCAAGTCCGACTTTTTTCCATAATCTACAAAAAAAAAAAAAAGCTTATAGCATGCTTTTAAAACGATAATAGTATATTATATTACAGTTCCGAAGCTTAGCAGCGATCGTGTGTCTTCTTTCTTCGAGTTTTTCTCTCGTTTCGTTTACGGTTTCAAATTCCGGAGCGTAACAAACATGTAAACAGCCGCCGAAAAACGATCGTTCGTCTAATTTTTTCTTCGCGTATCTATCATAACAAGAATTTTTATAAATACAGTAAATAAATTCAAACACTGAATTACTGTATCTTAAACTAACCTTGCATTTTTTATAAGTTGATATTTAACGCAATATACTTCGGTATATTCTTCTGTCGGGTAATCATCCAAAGCGTGTAATTCATCCACAGGTCCATACTCAGAACAGAGCGCTTCCAATTCGTTTTTAACTCCCACAATCGGGACATTTTGTATTAAAAGATATTTCGATTCCTGATTCACAGTATAGACCTGAAACAATTTCCCCATACTTGTCAATTATCGTCACCATAAAATATCACTTATTTGTCGGAAATAATTATATCCATTCAAATATTCAATCACAAATTGTATATGTAGAAACCACTAACTTTAACAGCTGTTGATTTTCTTCCTTGTCGATACCTAGCCCGCGTTGCACATATTTTTTCCTGTTCGTGATGCTTCAATTTTTTAACTTGCCTAATGTGCGCCGCCATGTTGTTTCTATCACATCAACATTCGGATCCGGTTGAACTCAGGTCGGAATAATTCTCAACTTAACGAACGAACCATTCCCACCATATAGTGCGAACGGTTTGGTATGAATTCAGCGGTTTTCGTGATGTTTAAACGACATCAAAAAGCTTGATTGCATTTTCTTCTTACAAATCGTAATTACTTCCACTTGCGAAAATGTTTGTAGTTGGGTTGACGGGCGGTATTGGAACGGGTAAGAGCACGGTAGCTAAAATTTTAATGGAGTACGGAATCGCCGTTATAGACGCTGATCTCATAGCACGACAAGGTGGGTTGAAATTTGTGTTTACGTTTAGAATATCATTCAAATAATTGATGTAAATTTTGTTATTATAGTTGTTGAGCCGGGTAAACCAGCGTGGCATAAAATTCGGAAAGCGTTCGGAGATTCTGTATTTTTAGAAGATGGTCAGTTGAACAGAGCTCGATTGGCAGAAATAATTTTCGCTGACGCGGAAAAAAGAAGAATTTTAAATCAGATTACTCATCCATACATTCACAGAACCATGGTGTGGTCTGTAATAAAGAGCTTTTTCTTTGGTGGGTTTGTTTGTACTCTTAACTTTATTTTAAAATTTTATTCACTGTACATAATAATTTCAAGTAAAATATTAATTTTTTAACAGGTTATCAATTCGTGGTTGTGGACTTACCGTTGTTGTACGAAACTGGTACTCTTCTTTATTACATTAATAAAACCATCGTCGTTTCGTGGTATAACTAAAATTTTTAAAAAGTCGTTATATTTTTACTCAAGTATATTATTTTGCTTTTATCACCCAGCGACAGAGAATTGCAAGTACGAAGACTATTACAACGGAATAATTACACGTTTCAAGAGGCGGAGAAACGCATTAACGCCCAAATGCCACTGGATGAAAAATGTCAGCGAGCTGATTTCGTCATCGATAACAACGGTACCTTAAATGACACTAGACGTCAAACTGAAATGATTCTGGAAGTATTGCAGAAATCGAAAGCTCATTGGCGAATGCGCATTTTGTTTTTTGGTTGGCTTACAACGGTGTTTGCATTTGTTGGTTGGATTTACTCGCAGATCCCTGCGGGGAAAGATTAGATTAATTTATTATTAATGTGAGCAATAACATTTAGCCGAGTGATAATGAGTGTTGTCAATCAAGATGTAAAATAATTATTTAATGATAACTTTTATAGTTCGTGATGTATTTATTAACTGCATGTATTAAAAACAAATTGAGATTAACTCCGTTTGTTTCTTTTTTTTTAAATTCCTTTATTCTAACTTTAAAAAAAAAAAAAAAAAACCGAGTTACCGTCGTGTGCTGCCATCTTTCACCATTCCTACAGTAAGTAAAAATCGATTAATTTTACCACAAAACAGCTATTACATAACAGTACCTACTTTATCCTTGTTAAAAAATTTAACGTAAATGCTGTTTACGATTTAACCAGCGTTAACACAATTAAGGAGCTTCAGGCACTACGTAACTAAATCACAACATGTCAAACTCACTACTTTCATTTTCCTGAACAACAAAAGACTACATTCCTCAACGTAAACCAAAATAATTCAAAACTCGTCGAATCGACCTGACAATTCAAACTAAACAAACACCGGACACCATTAAATGACCACCACGTGTTTAATATACGACCTCATTTCGATGTAATTTTGTCGGCGTCAAGCCGAAGATAAAGGGGTGTCGATCAGTATTATCAGTCGCTGATAAGATAGGGCGGTAGTTCCCATTGCGGGTCCTCCCAATCTATCATTAGTGAGAGCGGCCAAGGATGACAATCAGCTACGACGCCGACCAAAAGGTGAGGTCGCCGTCAATCAATGGCGATTCCCCTCTGTTGGAGCGCACGTTTAATGATCGTCCTTCTGTTCATTCCACATCGTTTCCATAGCGAACAAAAGAAGGAAGGCAGCCACCATAATATATTAGTGATGAACTTTTTCATGTAGAAAAAGCCTTAAATCCCTAACCGTGTTACGAGCTTAAATTAATTGAGTATACGTAAAAGCGGCAATGTTTCTACATAGTCGATCACATCTACGTCTAATTTATCTACTTTTTAATAACACTCTTACATTTTTTCCTTTTTGTTTTTTGGATGATTAATGAGTCTTTAGTCATATAATACTAAAACAGGGCGAGACTTAAAAGAGGTTTTGTTCGCCGTCTATCCGATTAGAAACATCGCTGATGAACGCAGCTGACCGCTGCCCTCAAAAGTCGTTAATTTGTGGCTCAAAGTTGTGTGGGTGGGGGTGATATCGCTCTGCACCAGCCCGCGGTTGCGTCCCCGGTCGCCGTAATCTGAACCTTAACTCATAAATCGCACTTTTCCTTCACCTGTGGTCTAGCGGCTGAACTAGCGTTCATCAAGATGATTTTCCTTTTGCGCTGAAAGTTAGCTTCATTGGTGCTCGCAAGGATGACGAATTAACGTCGTAATTGCGACTAAATGCGGAGGTCATGTAAAATCAGTGTCAAAGTTCCTTACCACATAATGTGGCGGCGTAATAAAATTGTAGCAGGAACCTCAAAAGTTTATAAGGACGTCTCACCGAGCACATTAAGTGAAAACAAATGAACACGCCGAGGCCAAAGGATGGACATAAATTGCGCAGAAATACAGCAATGTCACTTCTCATAATGTGAAACTACCAATAACAATAAATTTCACGTTCGTCTGAGATTACTCACACGCACATAGCCTTCTGGAATTTACATCTAAGTTTATTAACTGCAACAAGTCACTCTGTAATAAAGTCTGCACCCATGCAATTTTTAACAACGCCATCCTTGCAGGAATGCACACAATAACTCATTTGAGTGCAAGCAGTAAAACACGACTGACAGACAACACTCATCAAAACCAAACCTTCACCTCGTTTAAATGACAAAATTAATTCGCGTCAGAGTAAAACCATCTACGATAACGCCGCCTTCTCGCGGTTAATAGAGCATGGAAATAACGATATTCGAGTGTATTTTGCTTTACCCCAACGAATATTTTCCTCTGAATTTTCTGTAGCCAAAGAGCGTGCAATTGTCATCAAGGCAGTAATTCCAGTGCTGAAAGGCTTTCCACATTTGTCGCAGGCAAAAGCATTATCATCCGTTTAAATTGCTTCCATAAAATCTAATGGAGGAGAGCGAGGGGTCCCCGAAGAAATAGGATTCTACCGGGCCTCAATTGAATGGTGTTGTAACGTGGCTTCGAGGCTTCTTTCTGCTCCGAAACAACCGCGTGCTCACTTCACCCGAAAAAAGGAAACCCAAGAAAAAAAAGTAAGTCGAAAGGGAAGAAAAAAAAGAAAAAAAAAACATGCATCTACCGAAATCTACCCTTTTATCTTCCGCACGACGAATTACTTCTTTCAAAGCAATCGCATTCGCCAAATTTGAGATGACACGTCATTGGGTGAATTTTCTACCAAAAAACACAACACGTAAAAAAAGAAAAGGTAATAAACTACAAATGGTAATTCTTCACACGTCACAATTCAAACACCATCCAATTTCTTTTCGCAACGCGAGAAATTATTTTACCATTTAATATCTTTAAGTGTTTTCTTCTTGATGTGCGCACACCAAATAAAGAGGAGGAAAAAATGGTGAAAAATTCATGTATCCTGAATAATTGAAACGACACTCTGTTTTATTTTCAACGTCTTCGTTCTTAACTCCATCAACTCGATTCGATACCAGACCGCAACAACCCTACCCAAAGAGCAGTGGGTCTGCCTGGGAGGAGGTGAAGACCTCTCCCTCATCTTCGTTTTCTTATAGACGAAGAGAAAAAGAGGAGGATGCTGTGAAAAAGGGTTCTCGTTTTTACGGGCACCAACCCAATCTTGTTCCATTTGCGGTTCAGTGAACTAGAACCAAACTGGACACGAGATGGCCCCCAACAGCCCAACTCAAACCTCCCTTACCGCATTTAAGACATTTTAAAGTAATTTTGATCTTTAGTCACGTAATATATTAAGAAATTGCACTCATCGCCTGGTTTAAAGACGAAAGAAACCATTTCTGCATTCAAATCGACTCCGTTGATAATAAAAGTAATCGGGAATCTTCCCCTTCTAAAAATAAAGTAAAAAAAAAATTTCACTCAATCACCCCACGGGTTTAAACGAAAAAAAGAAAAAATTCCGTTACTCACACAAACCGCATTTTCTTGTCACCTGCAGTGGAATTTTTTTCCCTCCATTCCCATTCCAACCTACAGCAGACACAATAAAACCACAGTTTGATTTTCACTCCACTGCACGGAAAATAAAGAATTTTATACACTTCGGGTCATCTTACTGTGGATATAATGCGTAAGAGGATATTCGTATTCTAACCTGACTGTTTCGAAGCCATTTTAAAGACACGATTATGCATTGAGGGAAAAGGCGACTTCATTTTCCATGTTGTATAAATACATATTAAATCGAACGCAAAAATATTCCTTCACAAGAATAAACTGAGAGAGCACCACGTGAAGAAAAGGGTTTTAGAAAAGGATGATTCGTTCGATATAATTCCTATTCTGCTCAAAAATCACTTACCAAAAAAATAATTACTTTCTAAGTCGAGGAAGAGATTACATCCTGAAAATGGTAACGCAAGACGAATATTGTAACTACGTTGATATCCTCTCCTCAACCTGTGAGGAAGAAATTGCTTCCTATTTTTCAAAAGAAGAATGGTGTGAAAGAAAGAGGAAAGAAGGACAGGGAGGGAGGGGGAAAAAAAAATCAATTTTTCATCCCCCACTTCTTCGTTTCTTCCTCAGGCATGGAGTGAGACCTCGATCAATTAAGGTTCGACGCTGAAAAGTTGCTGCATCTTCGATTGATCTCTCACGCGTCGCCTCCTCCTCAACTTGTACTTGTCGCGTTTAAACACGTGCACCAATCAATAATTCTCTTTTCTTTACCGCTCTGAAAATATATTCACTCTGCCTGCACAAGAGAGATGTCGAAGCAAAAGAAGCCTCGAGGTCCGAGTTTTTCACGACGGAAATGAGGTTTCCTTCCATTTTCCCACATTCCTCGAGCAAAAAACGATGACCTCGTGATAATGGGTGACAATGAGGTAGCAAGTTTGTTCCATTGATTTCCTCGTAAGATTACCTCTGATACCAAATAAAATAAAAAAAATAAGAAAAACCACATCTAACCAGAGAAAAATTCCTCAAAATTCCTTCTTCGATTCCACTTCCCTCTCGTCTCCCGAAAAAAATCTCGTTTGAAATCGAACATATCAGCGAGATAAACGTGAAAAAAAAAAAAAAAAAAAAAATCCAACGTGCAAACGTGACACAAAATTGAAATATTTTTTATTAAAGTAGATAAAATTCATACCTTAAAAAAAAAAACACCTGAATTTCCAAAAATGTGTGTATTTTCTCACGCGGGATTGATGTCTGAGAGACACACCTCAATCACACGTTCACCTAGCTTCCTTTCTCGACAAAAACCATCATTCCTCAATTTCGTCCTTTGCAGACCAAGTCGCGCTCAGTCGCCGAAGCAACAAGGCGAGTCTAATAAAATTTCAAAAAGAAAAATATTAGAAGAAAATAAAAAACTACTACAGTACAATAACTAAAAAAAATATAAAATTAAATTCTTCGAGCCATATAATCCTCACAAATTCCACGAGGGACAAAGTTAATCGTTCTCACCAAAATGACATTTACATTTATATTTTTTCCTACAATTTCTCGATCCAACCGTCTAATTTAATTGCCTTTCGTCGTACGAAACTCGGATTAAAAAAAGAAAAGACTAAGGACGAGAGCTCTCGCGAACGATTTATCACATTTGTGTGTTTAAAAGAAAAGTAAACCTCCCGCTTCTTATCCCTTAATGTAATAAAAGCGAAAGTTCACGTACGATCTTTTGTGTGACTTTGGCCACGTTAATTCAATCGGATTCAATCAAGACGGTGCGACTATATCCCTCATACAATGCACCAGCAAACGGACTTTTAATTAAATTTCCAAGCAAAACGAAACCGGAGGATCTTGTCTCACCACACCCAACCACCTCTAATTAGTGGGCACCGTTGCCCCGCAAGCCAAATCTCCCAATTCGTTAAACGACATGGCTTTTAGTGGACACGTTGTAGACTAGTGAAAATAAAGATAAAAATTAACGTCAACCAAAACGAAATCACAACGACAATAACACTATCATTTAGACACACGAAAACAAATAAGAAAACCCAACCTTCCTCCGACCACAGCGTTATTAAAAGCTAGAAAAAACTATTTTCGAGATTTTTTGCGACATATATAAAAATTATAATAATACAGTAGAAGTCCAAAAATCGGAATGCCAAAAATCCGGACTTTCGAACCTGTCCGAACGTCAAAATTTTTCCTTACAATCGAATTTTTATCAAAATACTTTGTCAAATTTAAAATATAGTAAAATTCTTCCTTAAATGTGACGTTTTGTCAATTTTTTCCTTAAATTTGAACTTTAAAATTACTGTCTGAGAATCCGAAAAATTCGAAAATCCGGATTGAGTAAATCCCAAAGTAGTCCGGATATTTTGGACTTCTACTGTAATCATCATTTTCGTGGAACCAGTTAGCGTAGCAACGAGGAAGAAGTAACTTTTAATCATCAGCTCAGTCATTACCTCCAAACAGCAATCAACCGACAATCTCGAATTCGGTTTGTGTAAATTGAAAATTAAAATCGAACTGGTATCCCCCCCATAATGAGCCCATCCAATCAACCGAGCTTTCGGTAAACAGCGGCTTGAATACATAAAACGTGCAGCGGACACTTCAATCACGTTGTCGTTCAAACCGTTGTACTCTTGCGTATGACAACTTGATAAGATTCACCCGAGCATCATCGTTCTTTTACGTCTACGCGTGTTGTTGCCAAGACAACGGAAAATTTAGAAAGAACGGCGCGTGCGCACCACTGATTAGATTAGGCACCCGTCTCCATGACGACGGGTCCCATAAGAGGAAAATCAAGCCTCGTTTCATTTGCAACGCCGTTCCCAGAGAAGAAAGCTGGCCTGTTGCATGCTCATTCCCTTAACGTCACAATTGGATTTTAATCAGATTTCATAAATATTCTATCACGTGTCGATTCAGCTTATTTATCTGATAATTACGGCGGAAAATCGATTTTACCCTTGTTATTCTCTTAGCCGTTACCAACAAATTTCACGCCAAATAATTTCCTTACGTTTCACAAAAATAAAAACATATCTTTCCTTTTTCCTTCCCATTTTTAACCAAATTCTTTCTCCTTCCTCTTTTTTATTTTTTTCATTTCGTCTTCATGCACCACGAATTTAATGATGCAATTCAAGCGCATTCTTGAATTTTTCTATTCCAACTACAAGTGGAAATGACAGCGCTTTTTATTTTCCTTTTTCCCTTTCTTCTGCTCGTTGCAGATGCAAAGAAGAGAAGAAAAAAAAAATTCGTCAATTTACTTTTGTTATTTTTTCATTTTTTTTTGTGTTATTGTAGGTCGACTAGAAACACGGACGTTGACTCACGAGAGGGCACTCGCGCACCAATCCACGATTCTGTTTTATGATGTCGACGGGGGAGCTGTCCTGCGCAGCTCACCAACCATGCGGGGAAGATGAACGTCGGGCGGAACTTTCTCACTAGAATCTGCATGAGTCGAAGAAGACCCAGCTGTTTTCTTAACGGACAACGCGAGTTCCAAGTGGGTTGAACACCAAAACAGAAGTGGTAAGAGAAAAAAAAAATTTGAAACGACATCAATACCACGTTCAATCCTCTCTTTTTTAAACTTCATTTTGGATATTTTTTCGCATACTATTTTCGATGGAATAAAAATAGAATAAAGCGTACCGGATTTGAAACTCAAAATGAACTTGCTTGGGCGATTCGCATTGGACACAATTTATAACAAAAGCGTGACGATGGAAACTGCTTTCCCGTTTTAGTAGTTTAGTTTAGAGGAACAATTCTAAAGTACGAGGACGTCACGCATGGCTACCTTCTCGCAAACTAATTAAGATCCAACCTCATTACGCTGAAAACTTCGCACGTTTAAAATCGCAGCGTTATCGCCAAAACAGAAGGGACCACACATTTCGACCACTGGCGAGCAGTGGCTCGTGACACAGTCGGTTGCAAAGAAAATTATTCTTGCCTACCACCGCGTGGTTGATATTCCCAGCAGACGCAACTGAAACAGAACAAATCCCTCCCGAGTATTACTGCTGAATTAGCTCCCAGTGGACACTGCGTCTGTTAAAAATTCAGAGAGAGTTAACGAATTCCTTCCCTTAACGCTAATCAGTACAAATAAACATAGGACGGGTATTAAATTTTTCACGATTGGATAAAATCTTCGCTTTGTTGTCACGTCTGGAATAATTAATGAATAAGTTACTGTACGTCGCTGGCACAAGTGTGAAACACGATCACGTGGCGTGTTTAAAAGAGTTCCGGAATTTAATCAGCGTTGTGTTGACAAAAGACTTGTTCCAATTAAAACCCAACCCATCTGTCGTCTCAACTACACCTCCGCACGACGCTATCTGGAGCGCGAAGACTAAAGGCAAACGAACGTGCAAACAACGGGAATACCCTAAGTCAACAAAAGAGAAACATTCCAAAAGGTGGTTTAAATAGTGTAAACAACA
Source organism: Stigmatogaster subterranea (assembly GCA_034696085.1). NCBI lineage: Eukaryota > Metazoa > Arthropoda > Chilopoda > Geophilomorpha > Himantariidae > Stigmatogaster > Stigmatogaster subterranea. The sequence goes on from JAQIWS010000103.1 coordinate 54,310, forward strand.
ATTGACACCTTTAACAAATTCTCTCAAGACAAATAGCTCGACGATAAGACTTCAGTTCACACGGTTAAAAAAAACAACAACCTTAAAAATAAAAAATGCAAAGCCAACTTGTAAATTATATTTACCCTTTTCTCTACCAGTTCAGGGGTGCGTGTGATTAACGTTCTTCGTCACGCCTTCCACGCCCTGATCCAACAAAATCTTGACGGAAACACCAACAAGTAAAAAATAAATCACAATTTTTACTTTTCGTCTACTGCGCACGCACTATCGAATGTTCTTCCTGCTCATTCGCTCGTGTCTGACTGACGCAGCAAAGTTTCACGGACGCGGGTAAAATGCCAGTAGAATGGCAATTTAATTTACGCAACGCGCGAGCCACCTCGACTGGCGCGTTCGGTCGCCCTCACTTCTCGCCGGGTGACGCATCTGTCACGCGTCGGCTTCGAGAAACGAAGGAAGGCGTCGCTTTCCCCCCGCTTGTCGACCAGGTCACGACAAAGGGAAAATTGGAATTTACGGGAATACAGGATTAGGACGCAACATTCACGTTGTCAGGACAACGAGGCTTCTAAACGGAAGAAGGGGAGTAAAATTTATCTCCAAACTGGATGCAAATTAGGATTGGTTACTTCCGCCGACGTAATCCTTATTTTATATCGCAGTCGAAAAAACTCCTCTTCCAAGACACGAAGACGAAAATGTTTAAATCATCGCGTGTACTCAACTCTTAGCCTGGATAACGATAAATATCAACTGCACCTCGTGACTCGACGGAATTTCAAGCAGTCTGTAACTAGACACTGTAATAACAGCACAAAATTCGAAATTTAATATCACTCTCACCGTTGTACTGTATATCATATAACGTCTTCGTAATTAACTAACCAAAATTTCTTCAAAATTTTAATTTCGTCGCCTTCTTACGCATCGTCTGTCTGGGCCCATCTTTAAGAAAAAAGAAAAAGGAAGAAAAATAAAAAATAACATAATCAAGTCGTCCCCGAGAGTGCATTTCATTTTTTACAGCTAATATTAAGTGTGGTAATTTCGTCGGGTTATTTCGACGTTAAAATACAACGAATTCAACTTAAAAAATAAAAAAGGAAAAAAAATTCTTATCATTCTTTTTTATTATTTTTTTTTAGTAGTAATTCACTCTCCAAAAATTCATTTTCGTCGCTATAATTTGTAATCCTTTTTTATTTTTTTAAAAAAAATTTTCTATTTAAAATACACACGCTGAAAACGACACCACTTTTAATGGGTTCGCAATGAGAAAAGTTTCCTGTTGATGAAAAGAAGAACGGAACAGAGTTGGGAGCCTTAATTTTGACAAAGTTAGAAATTCAGGAAATCCATTTAACGGCAGCACAGCTACAAAAATAACACTGTCGAAAATTGAAAACAACACGACTTAGAAAACAAACTGTTCCTTTTTTTTAACTTTTCTCTCTTTTTTATTCTCAAAAAATAAACTTAAAACAACAACCCAAAAAAAGATAAAAAAAAAAAAAAGAGTTAAAAAAAAAAGGGATAAAGAACCAACTTTTAAAAACCGACAAGGGAATTAAGGAAAATGCTATCGCCTTCTTAACTCATCCAAGAAAGCGAAGAAGGTGACACTCGCGCTACATCCTTCCAACACATCCTACTCCTTATTCACTCTCCACTTTGCCTAAATAATCTCACAACATCCTCTTTCCCATCCTTACATTGCGTCAATTTTTTCCCCCCTAACATATAGAATGTCTTTCTACTATAAATAAGTAACCGAGAAAAAAAAACAGAACGCCAACAAAATTTCGTTTGTCACCATGTTCAAAATTTAAATCCACGCACACAAACTCAAAAAACAATGTTAGTACAGTATAATATTTTTTTTAACGTTGTTGTTACGACTGACTCCACGCACAACCGCACGTGCGCACAACACAACCTATCCATCACTCGCCGAGAAATAGACGAATCCATCAACCGTCACCCCGATGGCCGCGACAGGCGATCGCTCCAACGCG